>JASDQU010682350.1:74149-92754 GCA_032191745.1 Picea mariana | reverse complement strand
ATACATGTTCCTTCGTACTAGAGCAACAGTCCCTTGTTCTCATTTTTGAGACATATAGGGTTTCAGGCGAGCGTCGTTCACCCATCCTAGCCACAAGATACCATCCAATTGCGTGAGTCTGACTACTCTTGAGGGTCAGATCTCTGCAATTATAAATGGTCCCAACCAATGCATGCACAATTTTCCAGGATTCTTCTGGTACCAACTATCATAGAGTAGAGCCTTATCTCCTTGCGTAAATACCTTAGTCTTAATATGCCTGTCATGCCAAGCTTTTTGTCTTTATTTTTCAACTGACTGATGGAAGTCTGCTAGAAATATGGTTTCTTCGAGTTCTTGTAGCTCCATAAGTCTCTACGTGAATGATTTCTCCTCTAACATATGTGTGATTTGTGTAATTTACAATCTTGGAGTGATGAAATCTGCAAGCACCACTTCCTCTTGCCCGTAAACTAGCTGGAACAGTGTGTATCTGTGGAGTTTCTTTGTGGTTGTTTTGTAAGCGCACAGTACTGTTGGAACTCTGTCACCCTAATATTCCCGATTTGTGCAACAAACCTTTGTTAACACTCTTTACAAAATCTTGTTGAATGCTTCCACTGTTCCATTGGCATTCAGGTGGTAGGGGCTACATTTGTGATGTTGGATCAGGAACTCTGCTGTAAGATTTGCTATAGTGCTACTAATGAAATGGGCTCCTTAATCATTAGTTAGGCTCCTAGGACATCCAAATCGAGTGATAATATTCTAAAAAATGAACCTGGCAGTAGTATCGTTCGAACAGTCCTGAACAACTGCTGCCTCAACCCAACGTGTAAAGTAGTCGGTTGCAGTAATGATGTATGATCTGGATTATTTTCTGACACGAAATGAGAATGGAGATAGAATAAAGAAATGCATAGAGATATCGCAGATATTCGACAATATAATAGAAATGTATCATATATGCAACCGTAAGGGTCTTTATCTCCCATGATTTCAATTACTTCAAAGTCAGCTACTATCTTTACACTTGCAACAACTATTTCTACATTCTCAAGTCTTCCTATAGGGAAAATACAATATTGATTTTCCATTCTTAACTGAATTGGGGAATATGTCAGCCTAGGTTTTCCTTTGGCTTCCTAAGTCTTCTTAAACATAATGTTCACATCAAATTCCAGATCCAACATGACATCCTTGATCTCAAATTCATCTAATTGGGCTACTAGTCTGAATTCTTTCCCAGTTCATAATTTTGTTCTCTGTACTCTCCGTATATTCTTCTCAGGAATATTAGTTCTTATTTCTCTTTATATGGGTTCTTCATTCCCTAAGACTAGGTATAGCACATTGCACAACTTTTCTATTAGTTGATCATTCCAAAGAATGTCAGAAAACAATTGAAACCAAAGGTCAACTACATTTTAAGGTTGCTTAGGTTGTCTCGGTGTGAAGCAAGGACTTGCACAACCTTAGGATAGATAATAGGTTGTGGGGGGTAAAGGAGGGACTTGCACAACCTTAGGATAGATAATAGGTTGTGGGGTTTTTTCTCGCATCTTAGGGCTAGGAATATTCTAAAATACTTCTATGGCATATTTAAAGAACAACTTATGCTTTAGAGGGTCGTACTTGTATTCTTTAGGTCCTGCTTTCGGGACATGAGGTAGAGTATCAACATCAACTCCTGTATTCGCTCCACCTTGAGTAATGATATTGAGGTTGGGCAATTTTCCTTTACTAACTCTCTTTATTTCTGCATTGATGAGGTTAGCTCCTCGTTTTCATACCTTATCTTCCCATTTTTCAATTAATTATGGGCGGTATTCAGTTGCATGCCTATTGGTTCTGCAGTGAGAGAACCATGGATGCCTTGGATGAGGACAGTCTGTAGCCATATGAAATTTCTCATCACAGTTATAACATCTTCTTGGCCTTCTTCCTCCAGTCCTTCCTCCTATGAATTCTCCTCCGGATCCACCCCCTCGACCTCTTCCTGGTCCCTGAGGGTTTTCATTCACCCTGAATGTTGTTCAGTCTAACCTGTCCACAAGTGCATCCAACTCTCTACATTGATTGGTAGTATGCACGGTATATGCGAAGAACTCAAAATGTACTGCACTTGGTACTCTCAAATATTTTTTCATAATGGGGCATTGTCTAGGCCCATGCCCATGGTTTCAAAAGATTTCACAATAATCGGTGGCTGGTGCTACTTGGATACCTAGAAAAGCATGATACGGGGCAGGGTTATGGAATGGTATGTTTGTAGAAACTTGTGAAAATCCTCTCGTGGGTCCTGGTGGTGGTCCCATCGGATTTTGAGGAGGCCTCGTTCCCCTTATTCATGGACATTATTTCACCAGAAGTCCTTCTATATAACATCCAGTGCACCAGACCTATGGTCATCCTGGTCTAGGTATCGTCAGCTCTTGAATATTTTCTATAAGAGTTGATATTTTCCCTTGTAGTTGCGTTGAGTTTGCATTTGCTAGGGGTCTGGTCACTCTTAGGCTCCTAGCGTATCTTGCCATGGATTTAGAGTGGCTAGCCACTGTTGTGTTAGCGGAATCCAGGTTAGAGGTAGAAATCCTTGAATGTACCATTCCCTTTGATGTTCCGCATGGATTGGATGTGCTAAAATTCCTATAGCATATTTAAACTTCTAACTGTATTCCCAGACTAATTCACCTTCCCATTGCCGGATCACGCGTAGCTCAGACAGAGCCTATTGTTTTGACTGAGCTAGTTTGAACTTTGCTATGAACCTTGTCCATACGTGGCCAAGTGTGAACGCTTGACCTTACATTCCTAGCACTCTTGGATTAATGATATTCATGTACCACTTAAGAGAAAAACCTCTCAAGGTAGTCTGGAACTCGACCAACTTATTCACATCTGGAGTCCCTCTGGATCTCCAGATTGCTTCACATAAGAACCATTGTTTCTCAACATCTTCATCTCCCTTACCCCAAAATTTTGGATATCAGAAAATTGAACCTCTAGCATGGCCAACCATTGCTGATATTATTGCGCTTATCAAAATAAAAGCTAACGATCCTACTTGCGATATACCAGGGGATCCCAATATTCTCCCTATACTCTCACTTCCTAGTTGTGACTGACTAACTAATTGTTTTGGAATAGAACTAGCATGAGAAGGTAGTATCGAACTTACCACTTGTATAGAAGACACTTGGGTATGGACGATTCGGGGCTGGTGCCACTGGCTTCAGGATGGATTTATTTGATCTGGGGGGTCTCATTTTCTTCCACTGGAACGATCTCTTCAATCAGATTTCTGATCTCTCGTGTTATTGGGGCTGAATCTTCTCTTTCTTATTCAAGATTCATGCCATCTTATTTATCTCTTACATACACACCTTCTCCTTCTTGTCCAACCTCATGGAGAATTCTTTCTCTCTGTGCTTCTCTCTCACTGAATCTTTGAATGACCAGTCTTTCCTGTCTTCTCATCTTCCACAACTCTTCCATCTGTCTTTCCTCTACTTCTCCTGATTTGACTTCTTTCCTCAACTTCTCACATTGTATTGCTGCTTTATTGATCTTTCCGCACCACCACTTCTCAACTATGGTGACTCTCTTCATGGCTCGCTCATATCTTGAATCCATTTTTTGATGTTCCCCTGCCATTTGTCAAAGAACCCTTCCCCTCTCTCAGGCCATGACTCTACCCTAGCCTCGCCCTACCCCAAGTGAGGGTGTTTATGCTTCCATCTCAGTCGGGGACATAGTCAACATCCCCTCTTCCATCAAGAAAACTTTAATCCACAGGGGGATATCCCTCAACAATATTCCCCGTGTGTCTTTCTTGATAATAGCCTCTGCACGCGAAAAAGATTGGTGTTTCTTGACTGCAAAATCGATAATATATCCTTCTAACATGGTATTGACCCATAAATCAATCTCCCGCATGATTGGACAATCTAGCCGATGAAGCACTGCTATATTGTTTGTGTCCCAAGTACATATCCTCTTGAATCATTCTTGGAAATATGGAGCTTCTTGGAGCCTCTTTATCCAGTGGAAAAATTCTTCCAAAAAATTAACCTAGAAAATCTCATATTGGTCGCTCAATCTTTCTGAGTAAAAGACTGCTTCACGAGTATCTTCCACCAATTTTCCCCTTAGTTCCACTTCTTTCCATATGAAGGTGTCATAGTTTCTTTCCCACCATTGGCCAATACTAGATCTATGAATCCATGGAAGCATCCTCCCTACAGGTTCCCTTTTAACGCAGGTCGCGACAACATAACCATTTTGTTGGCACAAGTTTGATCAGACCAGGGTCCTTCTGAGGTTACAAACAAAAGGTACCAATTATTCTAGAGTGCTGGGATTTTCATCTCCTCCGAAGAGAAGAAGTCTCACCCGAAGCTCTGTTGAGACAATTAGATAGGGAAGGGTAAGGAAAAGACTTAGGAGGATTCACAAAACCTTCAGGTCGCTCAATCTTTCTGAGTAAAAGACTGCTTCACGAGTATCTTCCACCAATTTTCCCCTTAGTTCCACTTCTTTCCATATGAAGGTGTCATAGTTTCTTTCCCACCATTGGCCAATACTAGATCTATGAATCCATGGAAGCATCCTCCCTACAGGTTCCCTTTTAACGCAGGTCGCGACAACATAACCATTTTGTTGGCACAAGTTTGATCAGACCAGGGTCCTTCTGAGGTTACAAACAAAAGGTACCAATTATTCTAGAGTGCTGGGATTTTCATCTCCTCCGAAGAGAAGAAGTCTCACCCGAAGCTCTGTTGAGACAATTAGATAGGGAAGGGTAAGGAAAAGACTTAGGAGGATTCACAAAACCTTCAAGACTCATCTTGATCTTGCACAAAAAATCTACCTGTCGAACAGATCTGAACTCATATATGCAAGAATTGAACCTACTTACTATGTGAATAAGCATTTAGACACAACATCATCATGTGGAACTCATAAACCATAAGGAAGTACTGTAATACATAAGTAAAACACACAGAGACACAACTTATTTTGAAAATTTAGGTCCTTCTTCATATTATCTTTAGAATCTTTCTTTAGTTACAAACTCATAAATACATAGTAGAGGTGCTCTGTTATAGACTCTTGGCTCTGGACTCATTTCACAATGCTCTTACTCTCAAAATATGTACCAATTACATTACAAATTTAGAACCTTACTTGTCTCGACTGACAACAACCTCGTAGAGAGGGAAAGATCAGACTGAACTTGATTACATTTCAGTTGAACTAATAGCTAACCAAAACCCTAGAAACAACAACAACAACAAACCAAACCTTTTACAATCATGTTCAGCCCTATATATAATTTAGGTTGTGTCTTCTGTCTCATCTTGCACACTTTTTTTTTTTTGTAACCGCTTTTTCTTAGCTGGAGTTGCGCTATCTTTCGCAACTGATTTCTATTGCTCTTTGTTTCTCTATTGTCCAGCCTCTTCTGAATCTTGCACAACTCGTACTTAGTCAAAACTTGCTCAATTCCTTATCCCAAAAATGAAGGGCCCAACAAGGGGGACAACTAGATATGGTGCTAAACTATGCCAGAGGCTAACAAAGTGGGCAAACTCAGAGATCGTGGGTACATGGACTTGGGATACTCTGAGTTTTTTCACGATGTCAATATGAAAAAAGGGTGGATGCCCCAACCAAGGGAGACATGGGTTGCTTTTCCAGGGAAAATAAATCCATCAAGGATGACGATGAAAAAAATATGTATTTGTTGGAAACAAAGGCTTTATACAATTATCAAAGAAATAAAGAGTAATTTGGGTTGAGTATAACAATACTGAAATGGGTGCCCCAGTGAAAGGTGGTTTGGCCTATTAGGGTGAAAGTTTGTGAAAGAGAACTGGTGGAGGTTGGGGGCCCCATGGGTGGGTTTCTGTATTAGGTAAATGGATGGAGGACAATCTGTAGATGGGAAAACTAATGGTGGATGAGATGGAGGGCTAATGAAACTACGAAGATGGAGTCAATAGAACCAAGATGATATGACTTGGGAGTCCATTGGGAAGGTTAGAAATATGATGAGAATAAGTATGGGGTTCATTCTTGGAAGTGCATAATACTATCGGGAGTCCCATCCCTAGGGGATGAAATTAACATGAGTGTTAAGTTACCAAGGGGAACTATGAATGGGACAACTCATGTGGGGGAGAGTGATATCAGATGACAGTAGAAAAATGTGGTAGAGGTTAATATACTGCAGAGTCAAATGTATGGATCCTAAAGGTAAATGTCAGAGGGTTTGATTGGGATATGCAATTGATTTACAGAGGGAATAATTACATGCCATTGTCGAAAATATACCTGAAGAGTATGTAAAGTTTGCTGAACAAGTACTTGCACATAAGAAAACCAAATAATAGATGTGAAAAATATCTGATGAGAAAGATCATATAATAGCTATTTAATAAAACTGAAAGTGAGCATGCGTACCTGAATGTGACGTGAGAATAAGGCTTCTCTTGGGCCAAGTGAAGATGATGACCCAGGGAATTTGAATGTGTAGATGGCAGGATCAGGATCTCATGGCTGAGAATGGATCGAAAAATAGAGGCTCTGGGATCCTATAACAAAGTGTGGAAGTTGGGAAAAAGGGGCTATATATGTATGGTGGGCCCATAATGCCACAAGATAACTGTGAGGAGTTTTCGAGATTGCGGGAGCATGAGGCTACCAATCTGAGAGTGGCGAGAGTCAGGTTAGTGGTCCTATCATCCCACACCTTGTGAAGTTCATAGTTTTTAGGTAGGGGATGTATAGAGGGTCTTACAGGGGGTTTTAAGGGTAGGGGCCCACAATTGCATAGGAAAAGGGGGAATACCCATGCATATGTGCGCAGGTATAACCCCATTTCCCACACATAATGTGCAGTTTTTCTTGGCATAGCCATGCATGTGAGTGTGATGGTGGGACAAACATGCACACATGATATGCACACCTGTCTGACTGACTGATGCACACTCATGCATGGATGTTTGGTAGAAAAATGTGCATTAGTTCACAACTGCATGAAGGACAGGTGCGCACATGTGCGCAAATATCTAGGGAAAATCCTCGCAATCTGAGTAGAATAAGGGGTTTTGATTTTTTTATATATTTTATTCTTTTTGATGGATGATGAGGTTGATCAGATGTTTCTGTATGGATGCAAGTGATCAACAGAGTATATAGCATGATGTCGGTCCACTGGTGAAAGTGTGATTGGGACTAGTTATGAGAGGTTGCGAGGGAGAAACTAGGCATGCAAAGGCACTTGGCAGCCTATGGGTTTCTCAAGTTCTTCAACTTCCCCTTGATACGATCAGAGGAGTACCTAATATAGTTTCTAGTGAGGATGTGGAGCACTGATCGACAATGCTTCATTGTGAGGGGGGAGCAACTGAAATTATCTGCTACAGAGGATCTATACTTATTTATGAGGCTCCCATTCCGTGGGATGGCCCTGGCTATTGATCCCCATCTTCTCAAGGAGTATCGGGTGGATACCATGGTGGCTCGTCACTATATTGGGCCGAAATTGATGTTAGGTTTGGTCGTTCATATCGAGGACATCAATGACCTCTTGACTCAGTGCATTGCAACGATGGTGGTGAGGATATACAAATCCTTAGGTACTGAGTATATCATTGGTGGTCATCTAAGGGTGGTGGATTAGGTCCTGGATGGGGACCTATTTGTGTGGGGTGTGTATATGCACACCAAGATGTTTTTCTAGTTGAACCGTTGTTGACAATATGAATCCGATGAATTTTTGTGCGGGTCCATGCTAGTGGCCTGGTTTTTAAATGAGGGTGCCTCTACTGTACACAAGGATTCTTCGAGAGCCAGCAGGGCGACGAGAGCCACAACTGATGTGGTGGGCCCATGTGTTGGCCCAACATGGAGGAGGTGAGGGTGGCCACTACTTCATGACTATGGTTGCACGAGTGTGGTAGAAGATGCCACAAGTTATATTGAGATATCGATACATGGGTATGGACTACATACATGACCTAACTATGGTGTTGCCTACTGGGGAGGACTGAGACCAGAGAGGTACGTGTTGGTATTTTTTTTATTTTTTGTGATTTGGATAGATAACATTTATCATATATGTATACAAATGCTGAAACTATCTCTGGGGTTGTTTTGTAGATGTTGGTCCCTAAGGATGAGAGGCAAAGGTTGTCGAGGAGTCAAATCGATGAGAGCCATCTCGACATGGTCTTGTAGATCCAAGGGCTGGACAGAGGTGACATCGATATGACACTAGTGCTGGATCAGCGAGAGAGCCACAGGTAGATGTCGGGGTCATTTTGGAGGATCTAGAAATAAGTTTCAAGTGGGTTCTGTAGGGTTTTCCAGAGGGAATATGTGCCCACATCTAGGATGAGGAGATCCTGGATTAGTGCGTGGGGGTACCAACAGAGTGGCAGACCCTAATCTATAGAGAAACAATGATGGAGGTAACGATGACTGGTCGAATTCCTCCTAGAGTTGGAGGGCCTCTAGCTGGTGGGGCCGCTCCGACTAACAAAGGACCTGGGGGGAGATCTCTAGGGGCACCGTTAATGCTGATTTTTGTATGTACAAACTTGGGATCCCAATTTTGTATAGGGTACTTGATACTCATTTTTGTACTCATAGGGGTGATGGGATTCATGGGCCTATGAACGATTGCATATTTTTTGTAAAAACTTATGAACTTTGATGATATATATATATATATATATATATATATATATGGATATATTTTGATCATGCATGTCTCTCTATTTTATGTTTTAAGATGTCTATTCTATGTGTTGACAAATGTATGGTGATGTGTATATGATGTTGTTTAATGTGATAAATGCCAATATAATACTAGGTTATCCATGTGATCTTCTGTTTGATTGAGGTTTCTTGGAATATGTGTAAATGTGATGGAATCAAAGTTGCGAGATAGGAGTCTAACTTGCAGGTATTTGCGAAAGAGGCAAGGATCATGAACATTATATATGTTGTTGAGCTGTAGGATGACAAGCTGGGAAACTAATAGAATTATAAGGTGACGAATGTGGTGGTGAATGGACTCAGTGAGGAGATGAATGACGATGTCATATTCATCTTGGTTGTTGGTGGTCAAGCCCAAACATATTCCACTGGAGGGCCCAAGCGGCCAAAGTGAGATTTTGGGTCCAGTGGCTGGCACCATCAATGTAACTGATGCAGTAGGCTGATGGATGATGCATCTGCCAATAACACAGATGATATATCAGACATAAGGAGTGGTGGAGGCAAAGAATACTGGAAACTATACAAATGTGTACAAAGAGAACCTAAGGTAGGGGGGCTATGCTTAGGCGTAAAACTTCTTTGAGAGGGTAGACTTCTGGAGAGGCCAATATGTAGGTGAATTTAGTGTGGTAGTGTTGGACGATGAAGGGTCCGTGCCATAATGACTCAAATTTACCATGGCCAAGAGTGTCATGGGCGATATCATAGGATAACATGAGATCACCTTCTTTGAATGAGTGAAGGTTGACATGGCAGTCGAAGGTGGCTTTGGAACTTTTTTTAGCTACTTCATTTTGTTGTAATGAAGATGGACGATATTCATCAAGTGACCCTAAGGTCAGCAGGCACTGCTCCATTGGAGCAGTGCTGGGTAAGAGGTCCATGGTAGTGCGTAACGTGGGGATTTCACAGTTGATAAGGAGGGTGGCTTCAATCCCATGGACAAGGTGGAACAATGTAAAACCAGTGGAAGTTTTTACTACTGTGCGATAATCCCACAAAACCAAAAAAAACATATGATTCTAGTTGGTCTTATGTTTGTTGATGATACATTGTAGCATGATTTTGAGGAATTTATTGACTGCCTCAACTTGTCTGTTGGAATGAGGGTAGTATGGGGAGGTGAACTCATGGGTGAAGCCTAACTTTGAGGAGAGTTTTGCAAAGATATTGTTCTCAAAGTGTTTACCATGATTGGAAATTAACTGTAGTGGGGCTCTGAACCAGGTAATGACGTGGTCGAATAAAAAATGTGCTACTGTGTTAGCGGTGTTGTTAAATGTGGGCATGGAATTGGCCCATTTGTTAAAGTAATCCACTGCCATGACAATGTACTTGTGTCCATTACTGGATGGAGGATGACAAGTCATGAAGTCTGTGCCCCATTTACAGAAGGGGTTGACTGTGATGATGGGGTATAGAAGAGCTGGTGGAGTTCGTTCTTTTTTTGCATAAAGCTGGCATTTGTTGCATCGCTTGACAACGTGGATACAGTCATGAAACAAAGTAGGGAAAAAGTACCCTTCTCGAATGAATTTTTGGGCGGTGTATATACCCGAGAGGTGACCACCTCAAGCATCAATGTGGCAATCATTCAAGACTCTGTCAGCTTTGTCAATGGTAAGACATTACCGAAGAATGGTGTCAACCTCATGTCGATAGAGAATGTCTCCGATGATAAGTTATCGGGGGGCCTGATGGTGAATGCGTTGAAAATCATCTTGAGAGATGTGAGACCCAAACTTCTTTGTATGAAGGTAGATGAGAAGGTCACCTTTCCAGGGGTTATCAAAGGGGATGCAGAAGAGGTGTTCATCAGTGAAATCCTCATTGATGTGGGAAGCTTTGGTGTCTGAGGGAAAAGCCATAATGAGTTCAGCTAGGATGAGAGATTTCTTGATTTTTGGAGTAGAGAACTCTAGATCGTATTCCTAGAGGATAACAATCCATCGGGAAAATTTTCCATTAATTTTCCGTCGACCAAGTTAGCACTATATGGGGTTGGAATCTGCTACGACTTGGTAGTTCGAAACATGATATAATGTCGTAGTTTTTGGATTGTGAGGAAAACTACTAATGCAAGTTTATCATCATTATTATACTTCAAGGGTGGCCCTGAAAGGTTTTTACTAATGTAGTAAATGACATGTTCACACCCATCATCCCCTAATTGGACGAGGACTCCTATTGAGACAACTAAGGATCATAGGTAGAGGATGTAATCATGATCATAGTCTGGGGGACTAATCAAAGGGGCATTGGATAGGGCGGATTTTAAATCATCAAAATATGTTTGAGAATGTTCATCCCATCGAAATGGGATATCATGACGTAGTAGGCAGAGAAAACCATGTGTGCAAGTGGCTTAGTCTGGGACAAAGTGACGTAAAAAGTTGTCTTTGCCTTGTAGGCTCTGTAGTTGGTGTAAATTTCTAGGTGATGTGATTTATGTGATAGCTTGGACCTTGAGGGGGTTCACATTGATTCCATGGTGGGAGAAAATGAACCCAAGGAGGTGCCCGATAGTGACACAAAATACACACTTGAGGGGGTTCAAGAGGATATTATATTTGCGACATCGTTGGAAAACAATGCCTAATTCATCTAAATGATGGGTCCATTTTTTGGATTGAACAGTGAGGTCATCCAAATAAGCAAGGATGATGTGAGAAAGATCATGAAATAAGTAGTTCATGGCCCATTGAAATATAGCACTGACATTTTTAAGTCCAAAATGTATGACACAATAAGAAAGATTACCCCATGGGGTTGTGAAAGCATTTTTGTACTAATCTGTTGGGTGGATTTGAATTTGATTATAGCCGGAGAACCCGTCCATAAAGGACAGTTCTTCATGGCTGTCAAAATCATCGATGATTTGGTCTATGAATGGGGTTGGAAAGTTGTGTTTGGGACAAGCATGGTTGAGATCATGAAAATATGTGCAGATGAGAATAATTCCCTATTTGTTTGTTGACAGGGATGGGGTTGGAGACCCATGAAGTGTATGCAATGGGGTAGATGAAACCAACAATGTGTAACTTGTCAATTTTGGCTTGGATAGCCCCATATTTGGATGGGTGGAGGGGGCATTGCTTTTGATGAACAGGGGTGATATCCGTCCAAGTGTCAATTTAATGTTCGACTATAGAAGGATTGAGGCTAGGAATCTCCATATATGACCAGGAAAAAATGTTCTTGTATTCCTTAAAGAGAGATTTATAAGTAATGATCTCATCAGGGGAGCATGTAGCGCTAATGGTGATGTATTTGACAATTCTTGGTTTAATGGAAATGTCAATTTTGATGGTGAGGGAGATGTTGGCCATGTTTCCTTCTTCAATAGCATCGATGGCAAGGATAGGGTTTTTGAACCAGTCAATATGCCCCAAAGGAATAAAATCCTTGGTTTCGATTATGCACAGGGAGGCTTGGGTAGGAGGGTGAAATTGCTCTTATGAAATGAAAATTTCTAAATGATGGAGCGCATTCCATGGGAAATCAGGGGTAGTCAGTTCCTCTAGGATATCCTTGTCACAGTGTAAAATGCGAGAATATAGGGGATCCTAGGAGGTGGTAGGGGGAACTGTTAATGGATAAGTGTTATTTTCCTCAGGAGGTGAGAACATAGAAGGGATATCATGTATAGGGTGCGATGGGATACTGGACATGAACCAAATGTCACGATAATGTGGATGGTAACTTGTTCGCTAGAGGACTGGCAATGAAATATAATGAATATCAATAATGTGAGCCGCTATGGGGAGTGACTGAGAGGGCTCTGGCCGAGACGTGTGGCGTACTGCGGTTAATGTTTGGAAAAATTGAGGTAGATATGGGGAATGATGAGTATAATGGACATATTCTGAGCATATGCCACAGGCGTATTTGGTTTGTAACCCTTTATAGCGAGTGGTTGAGGACTCCATAGTAGCAATGGATGTACTTGGTGGAGTAGCAAGAAATGGGGTCACTTTAGGGAGCTGAATAAGATTTTGTAACTTGAGAAGTGTAGGACATATTTTAGTGGGGTGTCCTTCTCTTTCACACAGTGTGCAAGGAGTTGAGCTCGGGGATGGAATGGAGCGATGGGCTTGTTCTTCTTGCATCTTCCCCCAGTGGTGGTGGTGTTGCCGCTAATTAGGGGTGGGGGTGGTGTGGAAGGATCCTGTACTGGGATATGCATTGGTAATCCCTCTATCTGAGGAGGGAGAGATGGTGTAGGAACCATAGTGTGTGGATGGAGATACCATATAGGGTTGGAAAGAACAATGTTTGGAAGGGTGAGAGTAGAAGCTACCTCGAATGCTTGGACTCCAGGTGGGGGCTAGAAAAATGGAATTTGGGTAATGGCTTTAGGGATTGTCTCCCAAACTTGGATTTTCCCCTGGAGGGGGTGAAAATCTAGGACAAGTCGTGTAGACAGTTCTCAGGGAATTCCTGAGGTAATAATTCTTTGATTGGTGGAATTTCGATGTGGGAGGGGCCTCTGTGAGAGGAGGATTTTCTTCGATATTTGTTCTGATAGAAGACACTACACACAGTTATGCTAAAATAGAAGTGTGTAGGAGAGGTGGTGCTCCATGATAAGCCCCTAACAAGGATGGGTCCTTGAATATTCCAGGGCCCATTTCGATGAACAAAAAATCATCTGAGCTAGTGTGGACAAGGGGGAGAATGTTATCAATGTTGGTAGAACGATTAGGCTTGTAATGTGTAAGTTGGTTGATGGTGATGATTTTCCCGTTGTGGGGGAACATCATTGTTCAAAACACAAAAGAGGCTACTTCCTTCATAGAATACATGTAGATACATCCAAACAAGATATTATAATCAAGTGGGGTGTTGATAACTTCAATGTCGATGAGGATGGTTTTTAACCCAAGTTCTCTAGGGAAATTTTGGAAGAGCCCTACGGGGGATGATGGGAGACCGTTGTAAGATTTCAGGGTGATGGAAGATGGTACTAGCTCAGGTGAGACGAGTTTTCTCCATACTAATTTGGACATGATGCATGTGGATTCACCTTAATCGATGATGCAACGATGAACTGTGATGTTACTAATCTTAACCGGTATCTGGAAAGCTACCAGGGAGGGGAGGCGTGGTTCTCCACTATTAATATCAAAGGTGATGAGTCAAGTATCAGCTGGGTCGACTGCCTCCAGGGCGGAAAGAAAGGATTTTTGCTGAGATGGATAGGTTTGGAGGACCTCTAATATAGACATGGCTATAGGAGACTGTGCTAAGTTGTCGACCATACTATAGCTATGTGCTTCCCTGGCATGAGGATTATGTACATTCTGTCGTAACGGCATGTGAGGTATACGAGGGTTTGGTTTAGTGTTAGGGTGTGAAATCATCAATGGTTGTCAGGTCGTAGTCGGAGATGCTTCTGAGTTTGTTGGGGTAGAGTCAAGATGCATGACATATTGACGACCGCATGTTTGCAGAAGAATCTCTTCTTCACTGGTAAGGAGGATATTGTGATCGACCAGATTTCCAGGTTGATTGGGACACGAGTTTTGATATCTCCCCATTTGTGGTGGGGATGGGATTATCTTCTATTGGGTATTCATCACACCTTGGTGTGGAATAGGGTTTTTAAAAATGAATGGAGGTGGTGGTTGAAAATAATGTTGTGGGGCCTACTAAGGGGTAGGAGGTGTTGGAGGGCATTGGTTGTTCATGGATTCTTTCATCCGTTTGAAATAAAAAATTTGGGGGAAATTGTGAGTATAATTTCCATATTCACCACATAGAGAACAAGGGAAGTTAGCTCTAAGGTTATTGTTCTTCTCTTGTAGTGGTTGATTGTTATTGTTTCCCCCTTGGGGGTTTTGGTTTCCTTGGTTCTGGTGGCCCCCAATGGGACAGTTTTGTTGGGGGTTATTTCCTCCTGGTCTCGGGTTGTTATTGTTTCACTTTTTTCCTTTCTTCTTGGAATTATTCGGCTGATGGGACAGATTTTTCGTATTCAATTATTCAAAAGTATGAACCTGTTGAATGGGAGAGGGTTGAACAAAGTTAATGCCAAGATGTGGTTGTCCTGGGGGAGGAGACACCGGTTGTGGGGGACCAGGAAATGGAAAATATGGATTGTTTTATGGAGACGATCCATAGGGTGTGTAGGAAGTTGAAGCACTTCCACTACTTCTAGGGTTATATGTGGGGGTTGAGGTCAAACTCGTACTTGGTTGAGAGGTTGAATGCATCATGGGTACTTTTAGGGGTCAACCCAATGATGGAGGGGTAGCAACAAGATATGACTATTGTTGAGTGGGATGAGGGTAATAATAAGTCCCTCCATATGGTTATGGATATTGATGTGCACCATAAGTGGGTGACAGGTGGCCTTAAGGGTTGAGATGGGTCATAGAACCAATCAACCCATCCACAACGTGGGAAATATTAGGTTTGTCCCAACCAAATGATATGGGTTGGGGTGCATCAGGTAATATTGTGTACAAGTAATCTGATTGAGCATAGATGAGGTCAAACTATTGGGCCTTGCTAATGGACTTCTCTTTTGATTGAGGAAAAGTGGATGCTACATCCTTGGCAATAACAAATATGAGTCATTTAAGAAACCAATCAATACGTTGTTCTTTGGTGGTTTTTTCTTCACACAAACTACGTCTCCGACACCATTCATGGATGTGGTCGACAATATGGATAGTAGTGGTTTGTTTAAGATCAGAGAGAAGTTATAAGACAATATCTTGATGAATTGGTAGTTGAAGAAAGGACAAAAATGCCTTGGCCAATGATTCAAAGGTCACATGGGACCCTGATGTTTTCGTCCACATACCATTTGGCTGATAAGCTCGTGAGAGTTCTTTGAAATAATCTTAAGCGTATGGAATCATCCATGATATTGTTTGAATACCACCATAAGTGGAAGGTTATAACATGGTTGGCGAGATCTTCCCCTAGTTTTCCTTCAAACTTCATAATATCTGAAGGTATTTTTGTAAGCATATTGGGCCAAGTGGGGTCATGCAAAATGGGGTTATTCGTGAGCTTGAATAAATCAGGAATGTTGAGGGATGCCAAGTATGGCATAGGGAGATTTGGGAGAGGATTAGTTCTAGCCATTGTGTGTGTAGTTAATGGACAGGTCCCTTGAGAGGGAGTTGGTGGGTTTGTACTTATTCCTTGAGAACAAGTTTGACCCCCGCCTCCTCGACCTTCAACCCTTCAACCCTTCACGAGTATCTCCCAGAGGGATGTGCAAAACAACCAGACCTCGACCTTCAACCCTTCACAAGTATCTCCCCACCTTATGGTGTAGGAACACTTGACTTGGAGGATTTGAAAGTTCCCTATTCTCAACTTCTATTGTTTCAAAATGTGAGAACCTGATAATCGGGGTTTTTTTGGATGCCTACCCTCAAGATCCTACCTAGACTAAAAAAATTCTTTTGGCACCTCCTGTGGAGGAAAATTTAGTGCATTTTTAGAAAAAATTTAGATGTGGTGGGATGATATATTGGGGTCATGGACCAACCTCATTTGAATTAATTTGGTGTGGATAATTGCCAAAGAAGTAGTCGAATCTTTCGATTTTTTTTTGGAGAAATCCTACTTCGACCTCCACTATTCTAATAGAAATTTTGTGTGTGAGGAGTGGCTTTCTGTGTAAGAAAGTGAAAAGTCTGCAAAGATTTTAATAAGTTAAGTGTGATATTGCAACATGTGGAATTCTTGGGGTTCTTACAAATCTTCTTACCTAGCTTAGTATGTGTCTTTGGTACAACCTTGCAGAATATTTAAATCCGTAAAGAACTAGCAATGTGGACATATGGGTCCTTACAAATCATTTAAACTCCCTAAAATGTTGTCTATACTAAGAAATATTTTGAAAATATCCTAGGTTTGTAGACATGTGGGCATGTATGGGCCCATTACTTGATCTTTAAACTTCCCTAGATTGTGATCTAAACTAAGAAATCTTTTTAGAAACTATCCTAAGATTGTAAACATGTGGGCATGTATGGGCCCTTACAAATCTTTAAGATGATTTCCAAAAAATAAGAGGAATCTTAGCGGGGCTTTGTCCTCTCCTAAATGATTTCTTAAGGGAGATGAAATGTCCTTTTAACCACCTGTTCTGATTCCCGAGATCACACTAGGGTGTGGGGGAAGAACATACTTGAGGGTTCAAATTAATTTCTAGTCCCAATTTAAGTGATTGTGTATGAAAGACAATAACTTAAATTTAAGATTTTAAAATCCAAATGAGCCATCCATGTGGCAATAAAGAAAATAGAAGAATAGTGATTCTTTTTACCCCTTTGTTCTTATGTTAGCTAACCTTTCTTGTGATAAATGACTCTAAGTGTAGTTTAGTTGCCTTACAAAATGTAGGAAAATAAAAATCTAAAGGCTAGGGCCCCTCAAACCATTCATAAAAACCCTCACAATTTAAAAAAAATGGACTTATGCGCAAGCTACAGTTCTAACAGGCACGCAGAGGGCGCATAATAATAAAGCCTATTTCACACACAGTGCGTCGAGTGCGTGTGTGTGGGCCTTGAAATCCACATAATTTCTATCTTGCGTCGGGGAGGAAATGTTTAAGTGAAATACTCCTTCCTCAGCTTTGAATTTTGACTTTGGCAGGTTGGGCTAGGCCAGTTTTGGTACCTGCATATCAAAAGAATCAAAATGAAGTGCTCTTAAGACTCAAATATGGAGGAATTTGATATCAATCCCAACATGGTCGCCAATCTGTTGTGTTGGTTTTGTCACTTGGGTGAGCAAAAACACAACACTTGCATGCTTAGTTAAGCTAGTTAAACAAGACAAAAGTTTGTGAGTTGATTCGATTAATTAAATACACATGAAAACAAATAAATACAACTAAAAAAAACTAAGAAATAAATGTTAGAGAAACTTGAAGAACTAGGACCATGAAAATAAAAAAATGACCAACATATAGCTACCAATGGATCAATAGATTGATAGGCTAAACACCATAAATAAAGGAAGGGACTTAAAAGTTCCCTCTTCCTCCTTGGGAGGGCTCTTGATTTCCCTAATTGATATCTCTTCTCTTCATGCAATGGAAGAAATGATAATGGTGAAGAAATACAATGCCTATTCCCTCAAAAGGTGAGTGGAAGGGCCTATTGCAATGGTGCGTGTATGCTTCAAAGAGAAAAGAGGATTCTCAAAGAAGAATTCTTGCAGGATAACAATACCTTGAAGTTATTGTTGTCTTAGAACACCCATGGCACATATTTATATCATCCATTCATGGCAAGATATAATTGGTTCATAGTGTGAACAAGGGGCCTTTTAGGGCACTTCCTAGTCCTTGACCATCCTCCAAGCTAGATTTCGCTCAGATATGAGTGTCAAATCGTGTTGGGGTTCGGACTAAAAGTGATTGAGGGGCCGAAAAGATCCATAAATTTTTCGTTCATAGAAGTGCACAACTTTTCTCATAGACAGTCGTGCATCTTGCGCACAGTGCACGCTGAGGCCTGCGTTAGCCTGCACATTATGTGCACTGTGCACACGCTTCCTTTGGTGAATTTGTGCACTTTGATTTTTGACCCAAGTATATATTTTTTGCCTTTTAAGGATTTTGGTGTTGTAGGTGGACTAATTGCTGCTGACATCGATGTTTTTATTCAACCATTGTGTGCAATGTTGCGGATGATTTTTCAGTGATAACATAAATGTATAAATAAATAAAACATTCAAAGACACGATTGTTGATACTGAGAGGGGGGTGAATCAATATCAAGTACAATTTAAAAACCTTTTCAACTTATACTTAAACCATTCAATTATATCCAATGAGAAATGAACAATAGTATAAG
>JASDQU010682350.1:32789-52730 GCA_032191745.1 Picea mariana | reverse complement strand
CTAAGAAAACAATAACTTCAAGGTATTGTTATGCTGGAAGAATTCTTCTTTGAGAACCTCTTTTCTCTTTGAAGCATACAAGCACCATTGGAATAGGCCCTTCCACTCACCTCTTGAGGGAATAGGCATTGTATTTCTTCACCATTATCATTTCTTCCATTGCATGAACAGAAGAGCTCTCAATTAGGGAACTCAAGAACCCTCCCAAGGAGGAAGAGGGGACTTTTAAGTCCCTGCATTTATTTATGGTGGTTAGCCTATCAATTTATTGATCCATTGGTAGCTATCTGTTGGTCATCTTTTTATTTTCACGTTTCTAGTTCTTCAAGTTTATCTAACATTTATTTCTTAGTTGTTTTTAGTTGTATTTCTTTGTTTTCATGTGTATTTGGTTAATCTAATCAACTAACAAACTTTTGCCTTGTTTAGCTATCTTAACTAAGCATGCAAATGTTTTGTTTTTGCTCACCCAAGTGACAAAACCAACACAACAGATTGGCGACCATGTTGGGATCGATATCAAATTTCTCCATATTTGAGTCTTAAGAGCACTTCATTTTGATTCTTTTGACATGCAGGTGCCAAAACTAGCCTAGCCCAACCTGCTAAAGTCAAAATTCAGAGCTAAGGAAGGAGTATTTCACTTAAAAATTTCCTCCCCGGTGTATGACAGAAAGTACATGGATTTCAAGGCCCACACACGCACACTCGACGCAATGTGTGTGAAATAGGCTTCATTATTATGCATCCTCTGCATGCCTGTCGAAACTGTAGCTTGCGCATAAGTCCAGTTTTTTAAATTGTGAGGGTTTTTATGAATGGTTTGAGAGGCCCTAGCCTTCAAATTTTTATTTTCCTGCATTTTGTAAGGCAACTACACTTTACTTATAGTCATTTATCACAAGAAAGATTAGATAACATAAGAACATAGGGGTAAAAAGAATCACTATTCTTCTCTTTTGCTTTGTTTCCACATGGATGGCTCATTTGGATTTTAAAATATTAAATTTAAGTTATTGTCTTTCATACACAATCACTTAAATTGGGACTAGAAATTAATTTGAACCCTCAAGTATGTTCTTCCCCCACACCCTAGTGTGATCTCGGGAATCAGAAAAGGTGGTTAAAAGGACATTTCATATCTCTTAAGTAATCATTTAGGAGAGGACAAAGCCCCCCTAGGGTTCCTCTTAGTTTTTGGAAATCATCTTAAAGATTTGTAAGGGCCCATACATTCCCACATGTTTACAATATTAGGAAGTTTCTAAAAGGATTTCTTAGTTTAGATCACAATCTAGGGAAGTTTAAAGATCAAGTAACGGGCCCATACATGCCCACATGTCTACAATTATAGGACAGTTTCAAAATATTTCTTAGTATAGACAACATTTTAGGGAGTTTAAATGATTTGTAAGGACCCATATGTCCACATTGCTAGTTCTTTAGGGATTTAAATATTCTGCAAGGTTGTACCAAAGACACATACTAAGCTAGGTAAGAATATTTGTAAGGACCACTTGAATTCCACATGTTGCAATATCACACTTAACTTATTAAAATCTTTGCAGACTTTTCACTTTCTTGCACACAAAGCCAACCACTCCTCACACACAAAATTTCTATAAGAATTGTGGAGGTCGAAGTAGGATTTCTCCAAAGGAATTTTGAAAGATCTGACTACTTCTTTGGAAATTATCCACACCAAATTAATTCAAACGAGGTTGGTCCATGACCCCAATCTATCATCCCACCACATCTAAAAAAATTCTAAAAATGAACTAAATTTTCCTCCATAGGAGGTGCCAAAAGAATTTTTTTAGTCTAGGTAGGATCTTGAGGGTAGGCATCCAAATAACCCCCCATTATCAGGTTCTCACATTTTGAAAGAAATAGAAGTTGAGAATAGGGAACTTTCAAATCCTCCAAGTCAAGTGTTCCTACACCATAAGGGAGGGAGATACTTGTGAAGAGTTGAAGGCTGAGGTCTGGTTGTTCTGCGCATCCCTCCGGGAGATACTCGTGAAGGGTTGAAGGATTGAAGGCCGAGGACGTGGGGGTCAAACTTCTTCTCAAGGAAGAAGTACAATACCACCAACTTCCTCTCAAGGGACATGTCCATTACCTACACACACAATGGCTGGAACTAATCCTCCGCCAAATCTACCTATGCCATAATTGGCATCCCTCAACATTCCTGATTTAACCAAGCTCACGAATGACCCCATTTTTCATGACCCCACTTGGACCAATATGACTACAAAAATACCTTTAGATATTATGAAGTTTGAAGGAAAACTAGGGGAAGATCTTGCCAACCATGTTATAACCTTCCACTTATGGTGGTATTCAAAAAACATCATGGATAATTCCATCCGCTTAAGATTATTTCAAAGAACTCTCATGGGCTCATCGGCCAAATGGTATGTGGACAAAAAAATCAGGGTCCCATGTGACCTTTGAATCATTGGCCAAGGCATTTTTTCCTTTTTTCAACTACCAATTTGTCAAGATATTGTCTTAGAACTTCTCTCTGAGCTCAAACAAACCATTGTTATCCATATTGTCAACCACATCCATGAATGGTGTCGGAGACGTAGTTTGTGTGAAGAAAAAACCACCAAAGAACAATGTCTCGATTGGTTTCTTAAATCACTCATATTTGTTATTGCCAAGGATGTAGCATCCACTTTTCCTCAATCAAAAGAGAGTCCATTAGCAAGGCCCAATAGTTTGACCTCATCTATGCTCAATCAGGTTACTTGTACATAGTATTACTTGATCCACCCCGACCCATACCATTTAGATGGGACAAACCTGGGATGTCCCACGTTGTGGATGGGTTGATTGGTCCTATGACCCATCTCAACCCTTACAACCACCCATCACCCACTTATGGTTCACATCATTATCCGCAACCATATGGAGGGACTTATGATTACCCTCCTTCCACTCAACGATATTCATATCTTGTTGCTACCCCTCCATCATTGAGTGGACCCCCACCGGTACCCATGATGCATTCAGCCTCTCAATCAAGTATGATTTCAGCCTAAACCCCCACATATAACCCCAGAAGTAGTGGAAGTGCTTCAACTTCCTACACACCCTATGGATTGTCTCTATAAAACAATCCATATTTTCCATTTCCTAGTCCCCCACAGCCGGTGTCTCCTCCCCCGAGACAACCACATGTCGGTGTTAACTTTGTTCAACCCTCTCCCATTCAACAGGTTCATACTTTTGAACAATTGAATACGAAAAATTTGTCCCATCAGCTAAATAATTACAAGAAGAAAGGAAAAAAGTGAAACAATAACAACTCGGGACCAGGAGGAAATACCCCCAACAAAAACGTCCCATTGGGGGCAACCAGAACCAAGGAAAGAAAAACACCCAAGGGAGAAACAATAACAATCAACCACGACAAGGGAAGAACAAAAACCTTATAACTAACTTCCCTTGTGCTTTATGTGGTGAATATGGAAATTATACTCACAATTTCCCCCAAATTTTTCATTTCAAAGGGATGAAATAATCCATGAACACCTAATGCCCTCCAACACCTCCTACCCCTTAGCAGGCCCCACAACACTATTTTCAACCACCACCTCCATTCGTTTTGAAAAACCTTATTCCACACCAAGGTGTGATGAATACCCAATAGGAGATAATCCCATTCCCACCACAAATGGGGCAGTATCAAAACCTGGGTCCCAATCAACCTGGAAATCTGGCTGATCACAATATCCTCCTTACCAGCGAAGAAGAGATTCTTCTGCAACATGCAGTCATCAATATGTCATGCATCCTGACTCTACCCCAACAAACTCAGAAGCGTCTCCATCTATAGCCGAAAAACCATTGATGATTTCACGCCCTCACACTAAACCAAACCCTTGTATACCTCGCATGTCGTTACGATAGAATGTACATAACCCTCATGCTAGGATAGCACATAGCTACAGTATGATCAACAACTTAGCATAGTCTCCTGCAGCCATGTCTATATTGGAGGTCCTCCAAACCTATCCATCTCAGCAAAAATCCTTTCTTTCCACCTTGGAGGCAGTCAACCGAGTTGATACTCGACTCATCACCTTTGATATCGATAGCAGAGAACCATGCCTCCCCTCCCTAGTAGCTTTCTAGATACCAGTTAAGATTAGGAACATCACAATTCATCATTGCATCATCAATTAAGGTGCATCCACATGCATCATGTCCAAAGTAGTATGGAGAAAACTCATCTCACCTAAGCTAGTACCATCTTCCATCACCCTGAGAGCTTATGACAGTCTCCCATCATCCCCCATAGGGCTCTTCCAAAATTTCCCTGTAGAACTTGGTAAAAAACCATCCTCATCGACATTGAAGTTATCGATGCCCCACTTGATTACAATATATTGTTTGGATGTAGCTACATGTATGCTATGAAGGAAGTAGCCTATTATGTGTTTCGAACGATGATGTTCCCCCACAATGGGAAAATCGTCACCATCGACCAACTTACACATTACAAGCCTAATCATTTTTCTAACATTGATAACATTCTCCCCCTTATCCACACTAGCTCAGATGATTTTTCGTTCATCGACATGGGCCCTAGAATATTCAAGGACCCATCCTTGTTAGGGGATTATCATGGAGCAACACCTCTCCTACACACTTCTATTTCAGCATAAGTGTGTGTAGTTTCTTCTATCGGAATAGATATTGAAGAAAACCCTCCTCTCACAGATGCCCCTCCCCACATCGGAATTCCACCAATCGAAGAATTATTACCTTAGGAGTTCCCTGAGAACTTTCTACACCACTTGTCCTAGATTTTCACCCCCTCCAGGGGAAAATCCAAGTTTGGGAGACAGTCCCTCAAGCCATTACCCAAATTCCATTTTTCTAGCCCCCACCTGGAGTCCAAGCATTCTAGGTATATTCTACTCTCACTCTTCCAAACATTGTTCTTGCCATCCCTGTATGGTATCTCCATCCACACGCTATGGTTCCTACACCATCTCTCCCTCCTCAGACAGAGGGATTACTAATGCAAATCCTAGTATAGGCTCCTACCATACCACCCCCATCCCCAATTAGTGGTAACACCACCACCACTGGGGGAAGATGCAAGAAGAACAAGCCCATCGCTCCATTCCATTCCCGAGCTCAACCTCCTTGTGCACTATGTGAAAGAGAAGGACACCCCACTAAAATATGTCCTACTCTTCTCGAGTTACAAAATCATATTCAGCTTCCTAAAATGACCCCATTGCTTGCTACTCCACCAAGTACATCCACTACTACTATGGAGTCCTCAACCACTTGCTATAAAGGGTTACGAACCAAATACACTTGTGGCATATGATTAGAATATGTCCATTACACTCATCATTGCCCATATCTACCTCAATTTTGCCAAACATTAGCCTCAGTATGCCACACATCTTGGCCAGACCCCTCTCAGTCACTCCCCACGGAGGGTCACATTACTGATATTCATTATATTTCATCACCAGTCCTCAAGTGAACATGATACCATCCACATTATCTTGACATTTGGTTCATGTCCAATATCCCATCACACCTTGTACATGATATCCCTTCTATGTTCTCACCCCATGAGGAAAATAACACTTATCCATTGACAGTTCCCCCTAAAACCTCCCAGGATCCCTTATATTCTCGCATTTTACACTGTGACAAGGATATCCTAGAGGAATTGACTACCCCTGATTTCCCATGGAATGCGCTCCATCATTTAGAACTTTTCATTTCACAAGAGGCCTTTCACCCTCCTACCCAAGCCTCTCTGTGCACAATCAAAACCAAGGATTTTATTCCTTCAAGGCATATTGCCCGATCAAAAACCCTATCCCTGCCCCCGATGCTTTTGAAGAAGGCAACATGGCCAACATCTCCCTCACCATCAAAATTGACATTTCCATTAAACCAGGAATTGTCAAAGACATCACCATTAGTGTTGCATGCTCCCCTGACGAGATCATTACTTATAAATCTCTCTTTAAGGAATACCGAGACATTTTTGCCTGGTCATATATGGAGATTCCTATCCTCGATCCTTATATAGTCGAACATCGAATTGACACCTGGATGGATATCACCCCTATTCATCAAAAGCAATGCCCCCTCCACCCATCCAAATATGGGGCTATCCAAGTCGAAATTGACAAGCTACGCATTGTTGGTTTCATCTACCCCATTGTGTACACTTCATGGGTCTCCAACCCCATCCCCGTCAACAAAAAGACAAGGCATTATTTGCATCTGCACAGATTTTCACGATCTCAGCCATGCTTGTCCCAAAGACAACTTTCCAACCACGTTCATCGACCAAATCATCGATGATTTTGAAGGCCATGAAGAACTATCCTTTATGGATGGGTTCTCCGGCTATAATCAAATTCAAATCCACCCAATAGATTAGTACAAAAACACTTTCACAACCCCCTGGGGTAATTTTTCTTATCGTGTCATGCATTTTGGACTTTAAAATGTTGGTGCTACATTTCAATGGGCCATGAACTACTTATTTCATGATCTTTCTCACATCATCCTTGCTTATTTGGATGACCTCACTGCTCGATACAAAAAATGAACCCAACATTTCGACGAATTATGCATTGTTTTCCAATGATGTCGCAAATATAATATCTGCTTGAACCCCCTCAAGTGTGTATTTTGAGTCACTATCAGGTGCCTCCTTGGGTTCATTTTCTCCCACCACGGCATCAATGTGCACCCCCTCAAGGTCCAAGCTATCACATAAATCACACCACCTAGAAATTTACACCAACTGCAGAGCCTACAAGGCAAAGACAACTTTTTACATCTCTTTGTCTGAAGCTAAGCCACTCGCACACATGGTTTTCTCTGCTTACTACGTCATGATATCCCATTTCGATGGGGTGAACATTCTCAAACAAATTTTTATGATTTAAAAGCCGCCCTATCCAATGCCCCTTTGATTAGTCCCCCAAACTATGATCGTGATTACATCCTCTACTTATGATCCTCAGTTGTCTTAGTAGAAGGAGTCCTCATCCAATTAGGGGATGATGGGCATGAACATGTCATTTACTACATTAGTAAAAACCTTTCAGGGCCACCCTTGAAGTATAACAATGATGATAAACTTTCATTAGCAGTTGTCCTCACAATCCAAAAAATGCGACATTATATCCTGCTTCGAACTACCAAGTCATAGCAGATTCCAACCCCATGCAGTACTAACTTAGTCAATGGAAAATTAATGGAAAATTTTTCGGATGGATTGTTATCCTCTAGGAATATGATCTAGAGTTCTCTACTCCAAAAATCAAGAAATCTCTCATCCTAGCCGAACTCATTACGGCTTTTCCCTCAGACACCAAAGCTTCCTAGATCAATGAGGATTTCCACGATGAACACCTCTTATTCTTCCCTTTTGATGACCCCTGGTAAGGTGACCTTCTCATCTACCTTCATACAAATAATTTTGGGTCTCACATCTCTCGATATGATTTTCAACACATTCACCATCAGGCCCCCTGATAACTTCTCATCGGAGACATTCTCTATCAACATGAGGTCAACACCATTCTTCGACAATGTCTTACCATTAACAAAGTTGACAGAGTCTTGGATGGTTGCCACATCGATGCTTGAGGTGGTTACCTCTTGGGTATATCCAACGCCCAAAAATTCATTCGAGAAGGGTACTTTTGTCCCACTTTGTTTCATGAATGCATCCACATTGTCAAGTGATGCGACAAATGCCAACTTTATGAAAACAAAGCATGAACTCCACCAACTCTTCTACACCCCATCATCACAGTTGACCCCTTCTGTAAATGGGGCATAGAATTCATGACTTGTCATCCTCCATCCATTAATGGACACAATTACATTGCCATGGAAGTGGATTACTTTAACAAATGGTCCAAATCCATGCTCACATTTAACAACAACGCTAACACAGTAGCACATTTTTTATTCAACCATGTCATTACCTGGTTCAGAGCCCCACTACAGTAAATTTCCAATCATGGTAAACACTTTGAGAACAATATCTTTACGAAACTCTCCTCAAAGTTAGGCTTCACCCATGAGTTCGCCTCACCATACTACCCTCATTCCAACGGACAAGTTGAGGCAGTCAATAAATTCCTCAAAATCATGCTACAATGTATCATCAACAAACATAAGACCAACTGGCATCATATGTTGTTTTTTTTTTTATGGGATTATTGCATGGAAGTCAAAACTTCCACCGGTTTTACATCGTTCCACCTCGTCCATGGGATTGAAGCCACCCTCCTTATCGACTATGAAATCCCCACGTTACGCACTACCATGGAGCTCTTACTTGACACTTCTCCAATGGAGAAATTCCTACTGACCTTAGAATCGCTTGATGAAGATCGTCGATCTTCATTACAACAAAATGAAGTAGCTAAAAAAAGGTCCAAAGCCACCTTCGACCGCCATGTCAACCTTCGCGCATTCAAAGAAGGTGATCTCATGTTATCCTATGATATCACCCATGGCACTCTCGGCCATGGGAAATTTGAGTCATTATGGCATGGACCCTTCATCATCCAACACTGCCTCACTAAAGGCACCTACATATTGGCCTCTCCAGAAGTCTACCCTCTCAAAGAACCCATCAATGAGTTGTACTTAAAGAATTTTTGCACCTAAGCATATCCCCCCTACCTTAGGTTTCTCTTTGTACAAATTTGTATAGTTTTTAGTCTTCTTTACCTCCACCACTCCTTATGTCTGATATATCATCCGTTTTATTGGCAGATGCATCATCCATCATCCTACCACATCAGTGATGTTGATGGTGCCAGCCACTGGACCCAAAATCTCACTTCGGCCGCTTGGGCCCTCCAGTGGAATATGTTTGGGCTTGACCACCAACAACCAAGATGAATATAACATCATCATCGATCTCCTCACCGAGTCCATTCACCACCACATTCGTCCCCTTAGAATTCTATTAGATTCATAGCTTGTCATTCGGTAGCTCAACAACGTATATAATGTTCATGATCCTTGCCTCTTT
This sequence comes from Picea mariana, assembly GCA_032191745.1. Taxonomy (NCBI): domain Eukaryota; kingdom Viridiplantae; phylum Streptophyta; class Pinopsida; order Pinales; family Pinaceae; genus Picea; species Picea mariana. The sequence goes on along the minus strand of JASDQU010682350.1, from coordinate 43,666 downwards.
CGCAAATACCTGCAAGTTAGACTCCTATCTCGCAACTTTGATTCCATCACATTTACACATATTCCAAGAAACCTCAATCAAGTAGAAGATCACATTTATAGCCTAGTATTATATTGGCATTTATCACATTAAACAACATCATATACACATCACCATACATTTGTCAACACATAGAATAGACATCTTAAAACATAAAACAGAGAGGCATGCATGATCAAAGTTCATAAGTTTTTACAATATATATATATATATATATATATATATATATATAGAGAGAGAGAGAGAGAGAGAGAGAGAGAGATCATCAAAGTTCATAAGTTTTTACAAAAAATATGCAATCGTTCGTAGGCCCATGAATCCCATCACCCTTATGAGTACAAAAATGGGTATCAAGTACCCTATACAAAATTGGGGTCCCAAGTCCGTACATAAAAAAATCGGCATTAACGATGCCCCCATAGATCTCCCCCCAGGTCCTCTGTCATTCGGAGGTGCCCCACCAGCTAGAGGCCCTCCAGCTCCAGGAGGAATTCGACTAGTCATCGTTGCCTCTGTCGTTGTTTCTCTACAAATCAAGGTCTTCCACTCTGCTGGTACCCCCACGCACTAGTCTAGGATCTCCTCTCCCTGGATGTGGGCCCATATTCCCTTAGGCACACCCTACAGAACCCACTTGAAAATTCTATGCAAATCCTCTAGAATGACCCCGACATCTCCCTATGGCTCTCTCGCTAGTCCAACACTAGTTTCATCTCGTTGTCACCTCTGTCCAGGTCTTGGCTCTACAGGACCATGTCAAGATAGCTCTCATCGATTTGGCTCCCTAACAACCTATGCCTCTCATCCTCAGGGAACAACATCTGCAAAACAACCCCAGAGATAGTTTCAACATCTGTATACATATATGATAAATGTTATCTATCCAAATCACAAAAAATAAATAAAATACCAACACGTACCTCTCTGGTCTCAGTCCTCCCCAGTAGGCAACACCATATTCAGGTCATGTATGTAGTCCATACCCATGTATGGATATCTCAATATCACTTGTGGCATCTTGTGCCACACTCATACAACCATAGTCGTGAAGTAAAGGCCACCCTCACCTCCTCCATGTTGGGCCAACACATGTGCCCACTGCATCAATTCTGGCTCTCGTCACCCTACTAGCTCTAGAAGAATCCTTGTGTATAGTAGAGGCACCCTCATGCAAAAACTAGGCCACTAGCATGAACCCAAACAAAAATTCATCGGAGTCGTCTTGTCGACACTGGTTCAACTAGGAAAAAATCTTGGTGTGCATCTGCACACCCCACGCTAACAGGTCCCCATCCAGGACCTGCTCCACCACCCTTAGTTGACCACCAATGATCTACTTAGTACCTAAGGATCTGTATATCCTCACCACCATCGTTGCAATGCACTGATTCAAGAGGTCATTGATGGCCTCGATACGAACAACCAAACCTGACATCAGGTTCGGCCCAATACAATGACGAGCCACCATGGTCTCCACCTGATCCTCCTCGGGAAGATGGGAATCAATAGCCAGGTCCATCCCATGGAATGGGAGCCTCGTAAATAAGTATACATCCTTTGTAGCGGATAATTTCAGCTACTCCCCCCTCACAATGAAGCATTGTCGATCAGTGCTCTACATCCTCACTAGAAACTGTATCAAGTACTCCTCCAATTGTATCAAGGGGCAGTTGAAGAACTTGAGAAACCCGTAGGCTACCAAGTGCCTTTGCACGCCCATTTTCTCCCTCGCAACCTCCCATAACTAGTCCCAATCATGCTTTCGTATCATGCTATATACTCTATTGATCACTTGCATCCATACAGAAAGATTTGATCAACCTCATCATCCATCAAAAAGAATAAAATATATAAAAAAATCACAACCCGTTAGTCTGCTCACATTGTGGAGATTTTCCCTAGACAGTTGTGTACATGTGCGCACCTACCCTTCATGCAGTTACACACTAATGCACATTTTTCTACCAAACAGCCATGCATGAGTGTGCATCGGTCAGTTAGACAGGCGCGCATCTCATGTGTGCATGTCTGTCCCACCATCATGCTCACATGTGTGGCTATGCCAAGCACAACTGCACATTATGTGTGGGAAATGGGATTATACCTACGCACATATGCATGAGTATTCCCCCTTTTCCCATGAAATTGTGGGGCCCTACCCTTAAAACCCCTTGTACGACCCTCCGTACAGCCCCTACCTACAAACTATGAATTTCACAAGGTGTGAGATGATAGGACCACTAACCTGACTCTTGCCACTCTTGGATCGGTAGCCTCATGTTCCCGCAATCTCAAAAAATCCTCATAGTTATCTCGTGGCATTGTGGGCCCACCATACATATATAGCCCCTTTTTCCCAACTTCCACACTCTATTATAGGAGCCCAGAGCCTCTGTTTTTTGATCCGTTCTCAGCCATGAGATCCCGATCCTACCATCTACACATTCAAATTCCATGGGTCATCATCTTCACTTGGCCCCAGAGGAGCCTTATTCTCACGTCACATTCAAGTATGCATGCTCACTTTTAGTTTTATCAAATAGCTATTATATGATCTTTCTCATCAGATATTGTTCACATCGGTTATTTGGTTTTCTTATGTGCAAGTACTTGTTCAGCAAACTTTACATACTCTTCAGGTATATTTTCGACAATGGCATGTAATTATTTCCTCTGTAAATCAATTGCATATCCCAATCAAACCCTCTGACATTTACCTTTAGGATCCCTACATTTGGCTCTACAGTATCTTCACCTCTACCACATTTTGCTACTGTCATCTGATATCACTCTCCCCCACATGAGTTGTCCCATTCATAGTTCCCCTTGGTAGCTTAACACTCATGCTAATTTCACCCCCTAGGGATGGGAGTCTCGATAGTATTATGCACTTCCGAGAATGAACCCCATACTTATTCTCATCATATTTCTAACCTTCCCAATGGACTCCTAGGTCATATCATCTTGGTTCTATTGACTCCATCTTCGTAGTTTCATTAGCGCTCCATCTCATCCACCATTAGTTTTCCCATCTACAGATTATCCTCCATCCATTTACCTAATACAGAAACCCACCCATGGGACCCCCACCCTCCACTAATTCTCTTTCACAAACTTGGGCCCTAACAAGCCAAGCCACCTTTCACTGGGGCACCCGTTTCAGTATCGGTATCCTCAACCCAAATTATTCTTTATTTCTTTGATAATTGTACAAAGCCTTTGTTTCCAGCATATACATATTTTTTTTGTTGTCATCCTTGATGGCCTTATTTTCCCTAGAAAAGCAACCCATGTCTCCCTTGGTTGGGGCATCCACCCTTTTTTCCTATTGAAATCGTGAAAAAACTCGGAGTATCCCAAGTCCATGTACCCAGGATCTCTGCGTTTTCCCACTTTGTTAGCCTTTGGCATAGTTTAACACCATATCTAATTGTCCCCCTTGTTGGGCCCTTCATTTTTTGGATAAGGAATCGAGCAATTTTTGACTGAGTACAAGTTGTGCAAGATTCAGAGGAGGTTGGACAACAGAGAAACAAAGAGCAACAGAAATCAGTTGCGAAAGACAGTGAAACTCCAGCAAAACAAAAGCGGTTACAACAAAAAAAAAGGTGTGTAAAATGAGACAGAAGACACAACCTCACTTATATATAGGGATGAAAATGATTGTAAAAGGGTTGGTTTTTTTTTGTTGTTGTTTCTAGGGTTTTGGTTAGCTATTAGCTCAGCTGAATTGTGATCAAGTTCAATCTGATCTTTCCCTCTCTATGAGGTTGTTGTCAGTCGAGACAAGTAAGGTTCTGAATCTGTAATGTAATCGATACATATTTTGAGAGTAAGAGCATTGTGACATGAGTCCAGAGCCAAGAGTCTGTAAAAGAGCACCTCTACTATGTATTTATGAGTTTGTAACTGAAGAAAGATTCTGAAGATAATATGAAGAAGGACCTAAATTTTCAAAATATGTTGTGTCTCTGTGTGTTTTACTTATGCATTATAGTACTTCCTTATGGTTTATGAGTTCCACATGATGATGTTGTGTCTAAATGCTTATTCACATAATAAGTAGGTTCAATTCTTTCATATATGAGTTCAGATATGTTCGACAGGTAGATTTTTTGTGCAAGATCAGGATGAGTCCTGAAGGTTCTGTGAATTTTCCCAAGTCTTTTCCTTACCCTTCCCTATCTAATTGTCTCAACAAATCTTCAGGTGAGACTTCTTCTCTTCAAAGGAGATGAAAATTCCAGCTCTCTAGAATACTCGGTACCTTTTGTTCGTAACCAGAGAAGGACCCTGGTCTGATCAAACTTGCACCAACAAAATGGTTATGTTGTCGGGACCTACATTTAAAGGGAACCTATAGGGAGGATGCTTCTATGGATTCATAGATCTAGTATTGACCAATGGTGGGAAAGAAACTATGACACCTTCATATGGAAAGAAGTGGAACTGAGGGGAAAATTGGTGGAAGATACTCATGAAGCAGTCTTTTACTCAAAATGATCGAGCGACCAGTATGAGATTTTCTAGGTTAATTTTTTGGAAGAATTTTTCCATTAGATAAAGAGGCTCCAAGAAGCTCCATATTTCCAAGAACAATTCAAGAGGATATGTACTTGGGACACAAAAAATATAGCAACACTTCATGGGTTGGATTCTCCAGTCATGCGGGCGATTGATTTATGGGTCAATACCATGTTAGAAGGCTATATTATCTATTTTGCAGTTGAGAACCACCAATCTTTTTCGCGCGCAGAGGCAATTTTCAAGAAAGACACAAGGGGAAGACTGTTGAGAGATATCCCCCTGTGGATTAAAGTTTTCTTGATGGAAGAGGGGATGTTGACTATGTCCCTGACTGAAATGGCAGCATAAACACCCTCGCTTGGGGTAGGGCGAGGCTGGGGTAGAGTCATGGCCTGAGAGAGGGGAAGGGTTATTTGACAAATGGGGGGGGAACATCAAGAAATGGATTCAAGATATGAGCGATCTGTGAAGAGAGTCACCATAGTTGAGAAGTGGTGGCACAGAAAGATCAATAAAGCAGCAAGACAATCTGAGAAGTTGAGGAAAGAAGTCGTATCAGGAGAAGTAGAGGAAAGACAGATGGAAGAGTTGTGGAAGATGAGAAGACAAGAAAGACTGGTGAGTCCAAGATTCAGTGAGAGAGAAGTGCAGAGAGAAAGAATTCCCCATGAGGTTGGACAAGAAGGAAAAGGTGTATATGTAAGAGAGAAATAAGTTGGCATGAATCTTGAAGAAGAAAGAGAAGATTCATCCCCGATAACAGGAGAGATCGGGAATCCGACCGAAGAGATCGTTCCAGTGGAAGAAAATGAGACCCCCCAGATCAAATAAAATCACCCCAAAGCCAATGGCACCAGCTCCGAATTTCCCATACCCCAAGTGTCTTCAATACAAGTGGTAAGTTCGATACTACCTTCTCATGCTAGTTATGTTCCAGTGCAATTAGTTAGTCAGTCACAACCAAGAAGTACAAGTACAAGGAGGATATTGGGATCCCCTAGCAGATCGCAAGCAGGACTGTTAGCTTTTATTTTGATAAGCACAACAAGATCAACAATGGTTGGCCATGCGGGAGGGTCGATTGCCTGATATCCAGAATTTTTGGGTAAGGGAGACAAAGATGTTGAGCAACATTGGTTCTTATGTGAAGCAATCTTGAGATCCAAAGGGACTCCGAATGCGAATAAGTTGGTCAAGTTCCAGACTACCTAGAGAGGTCGTGCTTTCAAGTGGTACATGAATATCNNNACAAGGGAAAATATCGGCTCTTACAGAAAAGATTCAAGGAGTTCACACTTGGCCACGTATGGACAAGGTTCATAGTAGAGTTCAAACTAGCTCAGTCAGAACAATAGGCTCGGTTTGAGCTACGCAAGATACAACAATGGGAAGGTGAATCAGCCTGGGAATACAGTTAGAAGTTTAAATATGCTATAGGGATTTTAGCACATCCAATCCATGAGGAACATCAAAGGGAATGGTACATTCAGGGATTGCTACCTCTAACCCAGATTCCGCTAACACAACAATGGATAGACACTCTGACATACGCCTTGGAATAATCGATGAAGATTGAATCCATGGCAAGATACACTAGGAGCCTGAAATAGATGCGAACTCAGCGCAACTACAAGGGAAAATATCGGCTCTTACAGAAAAGATTCAAGAGCTGACAATACCTAGACGAGCATGAATATAGATCTAGTGCACCAGATGTCCTTCTGTATAACATCTGGTNCGAGCATGAATATAGATCTAGTGCACCAGATGTTATACAGAAGGACATCTGGTGAAAGAATGTCCGCAAATAAGGGGAACGGGGCCTCCTCAAAATCCGATGGGACCACCACCAGGACCCATGGGAGGAGTTGCACAAGTGTCTATGAACTTACCATTCCATAACCCTGCCCTGTATCATGCTTTTCCAGGAAGCCAAGTAGCACCAGCAGCTGATTATTGTGAAATCTTCTGAAACCATTGGCATGGGCCAAGACAGTGCCCCATTATGAAAAAATATTTGACAGTACCAAATGCAGTACATTTTGAGTTCTTCGCATCTACCATGCATACTACCAATCAATGTAGAGCGTTGGATGCACTTGCAGACAGGTTAGACAAAACAACATTCAGGGTGAATGAAAACCCTCAGGTACCAGGAAGAGGTCGAGGAGGTGGAGCCAGAGGATACTTCAGAGGAGGAAGGACTGGAGGAAGAGGGCCAAGAAGATGTTATAACTGTGATGAGAAATTTCATATGGCTAGAGAATATCCTCATCCAAGGCATCCATGGTTCTCTCACTGTAGAACCAACATGCACGCAACTGAAGACCGCCCAAAATTAATTGCAAAATGGGAAGATAAGGTATGAAAACGAGGAGCTAACCTCATCAGTGAAGAAATAAAGAGAGTTAGTAAAGAAAAAACACCCAACCTCAATATCATTACTCAAGGTGGAGTGAATACAGGAGTTGATGTTGATACTCTACCTCATATCCAAAAAGTAGCACCTGAAGAAGACAAGTACGACCCTCTAAAACATAAGTTGTTCTTTAAATATGCCATAGAAGTATTTCATAATATTCCTAGCCCTGAGATGCGAGCAAAAACCCCATAGCCTATTATCTATCCTAAGGTTGTGCAAGTCCCTCCTTTACCCCCCAAAACCTATTATCCATCCTAAGGTTGCGCAAGTCCTTGCTTCACACCGAGACAACCTGAGCAACCTCAAAATGTAGTTGACCTTTGGTCTCAATTGTTTTTTGACATTCTTGGGAATGATCAACTAATAGAAAAGTTGCGCAATGTGCTATACCTAGTCTTAGGGAATGAAGAACCCATATAAAGATAAATAAGAACTAATATTCTTGAGAAGAATACGCGGAGAGTACAGAGAACAAAATTATGAACTGGGAAAGAATTTAGACTAGTAGCCCAATTAGATGAATTTGAGATCAAGGATGTCATGTTGGATCTAGGATATGATGTGAACATTTTGTCTAAGAAGACTTAGGAAGCCTAAGGAAAACCTAGGCTGACATATTCCCCAATTCATTTAAGAATGGAAAATCAATATTGCATTTTCCCTATAGGAAGACTGGAGAATGTAGAAATAGATGTTGCAGGCGTAAAGATAGTAGCTGACTTTGAAGTAATTGAAATCATGGGAGATAAGGACCCTTACCCTTCACTACTTGGAATTGATTGGGCATATGATAAGTATGCAGTAATAAACTTAAATAAAGACACCATGACCTTTGTCACTGACGGAATCAAGGTAGTTCAATCATTGGATCCATATGTAGGGCCCAGATATACAGAGCCAACAAACAATAATATGGAGGGAGAAGACTTGGATCATTTGTACACTATAACAGCAGGAACAAGAGGTGATTATATAAATCCTATTGATGATGGATCATTAAGTTGGAGAAGCATACAGTTAGTAGATGAGGATTTAGAATTGGCTTTTGATAGTTGACAACAAGGTTCGTACGAAAGATTCTCAAGAAGATGTGCAACTGTCAGAGTAACCATATGGGTTGGGACTGAAGTTAGAGAACACCCTGTATACAATGGCAACTCATAACTAGACAGTTTTTTGCTCAGCATGGAAGAAAAGGCAGTATAATGTCAAAGAATATCGGTACTAGATATAGCCTTTCAGGAAACCCCTACAAGATGGTGGGCCAATCACAAATCCCTACTCAGAGATTGGGACGATGTGAAGAAATATATCAAGTATAGATTTCAGAACAAGGAGCAGCTAGAATCTGAGACGCAAAAGGATCTCCAAGTTGTGCAACTTTTCAATGGGGAATTAGACCCTAAAGCACACATTGAACAGTGTGTGACACAATGGCATGTTGCGGAGATACCCTCTCATTTCTAGGTTAAGGTATTTTCCCACTCTCTAGGACCAATCTTGAAATCTTGGTTCATACATGAGGAAACTAGAAGATAGACTAGCAATTGGAAGACACTGGAAGCTCATTTTTTCAAGGAATTCTCATTTACAAGTAAGTACCCTGAGCTTGAAGTAGTCCTGCAAAATATTAAATAATTTGTTTTTATAGATGACATTAATCAGAAATCAAACCAAGTGGTATGTCCAAAGCATAGCCGAGAACTTCAGACTAACCTTCACCTTCCCTCAACCGAGAATCTGATAGAATGTTATTAGATTAGCAGAGATTCGGAAACCCCAGATGACTTAGAGGAATTGAGAAACCTATCCATCAAAGAGCTAGATGGGAATAGATAAATCTAGGACACCATACCTAGTCAGACCGATAGTTCCTACAATCACCCATTAAAATTATGCAAAGTCAATATAGGGACCATAGAGAAACGTAAGATAGCCATGGTGGGAGACTACTGGGATGAGAAATCTATCCAAGAAATACAAATCCTGTTGTGGGAATATGAGGACTTGTTCCCAAAGACTTTCTCAGAGTTAAAGGGGATCAAAGGAGTTATGGGAGAAATGAAAATTGAGTTGAAACCAGGATCCAAGCATGTGAGACATAGACCATACCATATTAACCCTAGAGTAAAAGAGAAGGTTAAGAAGGACATAGATAAGATGTTGGAAGCAAGACTCATTTTTGCAGTAGAAGAAGCAAAATGGGTCAGCCCAATATTTATTCAAAGCAAGAAAGGAACAAAGGATATTAGAGTCTATGTAGACTACAAAATCCTTAACTCTACCTATGTGCATGACCCTTTCCCATCACCTTTTACTGATGAGGTGCTAGAACAGGTTGCGGGGAAGGAAGCATACTCATTCACAGATGGATTTTCAGGGTACCACCAGGTCAGGATTGTCGAAGAGGACAAAAATAAGGCCACATTCATAATACAATGGGGATCTTTCACATACAATGTGATGCCATTTGGCTTAAAAAACACCCCTACAGTTTTCTCCAGTATTGTAATAGCATCTTTTAGAAAGTTCATTTACAAGTTTATAGAGGTCTATATGGATGATTGGACGATATATAGTTTTCTCAAAGAACATGTACCACTGTTACGGATAATATTTGACAGATGTAGAGAATTGCAGATATCATTGAATCTCAGAAAGTGTATCTTCTGTGTACCACATGGGAACTTGTTGGGCCACATAGTTTTTCAATAAGGATTATTGGTAAACCTAGCCAAAGTTGTGGTTATTATGACCATGCCACCACCTACGAGTGCAAAGAAGTTGCACTCCACGTTGGTACACATAGGGTACTATCGTAGGTTCATCAGAAGATATGCCAACATTACTGCACCTCTAAAGAATCTATTGAAAAAGGTTGAAACATTCTAATGGACCCCAAAATGTGATAAATCATTTGAGATGCTCAAGGAGAAGCTCAATACATCACCAATTCTGATATTCCCAAACTGGGAGAATGAATTTCACGTCCATGTAGATGCTTCAGGAATTTCCTTAGGAGCTATCCTAGCATAACCTGGAGATGGAGCTATGGATCATCCTATCTATTTCGTGAGTCAGAAGTTGTTGCAAGAAGAGTGCAACTACACAATGATAGAAAGGGAGGGCTTAGCCATGATTTATGCTTTGCATAAATTTAGACATTATTTGTTAGGTTCTCATTTCAAATTCCTTACTAATCATTCTACATTGAAATATCTAGTTAACAAACCTGTGTTGGAAGGGAGAATTTGTAGATGGTTGTTGTTGTTTCAGGAATTTTCCTTTGAATTTATCATTAAGCCGGGAAGATGCAACGTAGGACCTAATCACCTGTCTAGATTAGAGTCAAGGGAAAGTAGTGGAGAAGTTGACAAGCATTTCCCATATGCAAACTTTTTCCTGGTGGAGGCCATACCAGAGTATCTAGAGGACATGGAAGTATTCTTAAGTACAGGGGCTTGCCCAGAAACATATTCCGCAACCCAGAAACGCCACATAGGTTTTAGAGCAGTGGATTCCCAGTTGATCACAAGAAAGTTGTATAAAATGAGACTAGATAGTATCCTCAGAAGATGTGTCTTGGACCATTAAAGACAAGATATACTCTGGGAATGCCACAGTGGAGTTGCAGGAAGTCACATAGGACGAAAGGCCATTGCACAGAAAGTTCTAAAAGCTAGAATTTGGTGGGACACCCTCTTTAAGGATGTAAAGGTATACTCTAGATCATGTGATGTTTGTCAAAGAGTAGGAAAGCCATCATGAGGAGATGAATTACCAATACAACCAGTTCGATATCTACAAGAGTTTGAGAAGTGGATAGTTCACTTCATTGGACAATCAACCCCACAACTAAGCATTCAAAGGTGAGGTACATCATTACTGC
>JASDQU010682350.1:14551-32769 GCA_032191745.1 Picea mariana | reverse complement strand
CATCACCAATTCTGATATTCCCAAACTGGGAGAATGAATTTCACGTCCATGTAGATGCTTCAGGAATTTCCTTAGGAGCTATCCTAGCATAACCTGGAGATGGAGCTATGGATCATCCTATCTATTTCGTGAGTCAGAAGTTGTTGCAAGAAGAGTGCAACTACACAATGATAGAAAGGGAGGGCTTAGCCATGATTTATGCTTTGCATAAATTTAGACATTATTTGTTAGGTTCTCATTTCAAATTCCTTACTAATCATTCTACATTGAAATATCTAGTTAACAAACCTGTGTTGGAAGGGAGAATTTGTAGATGGTTGTTGTTGTTTCAGGAATTTTCCTTTGAATTTATCATTAAGCCGGGAAGATGCAACGTAGGACCTAATCACCTGTCTAGATTAGAGTCAAGGGAAAGTAGTGGAGAAGTTGACAAGCATTTCCCATATGCAAACTTTTTCCTGGTGGAGGCCATACCAGAGTATCTAGAGGACATGGAAGTATTCTTAAGTACAGGGGCTTGCCCAGAAACATATTCCGCAACCCAGAAACGCCACATAGGTTTTAGAGCAGTGGATTCCCAGTTGATCACAAGAAAGTTGTATAAAATGAGACTAGATAGTATCCTCAGAAGATGTGTCTTGGACCATTAAAGACAAGATATACTCTGGGAATGCCACAGTGGAGTTGCAGGAAGTCACATAGGACGAAAGGCCATTGCACAGAAAGTTCTAAAAGCTAGAATTTGGTGGGACACCCTCTTTAAGGATGTAAAGGTATACTCTAGATCATGTGATGTTTGTCAAAGAGTAGGAAAGCCATCATGAGGAGATGAATTACCAATACAACCAGTTCGATATCTACAAGAGTTTGAGAAGTGGATAGTTCACTTCATTGGACAATCAACCCCACAACTAAGCATTCAAAGGTGAGGTACATCATTACTGCAACCGACTACTTTACACGTTGGGATGAGGCAGTAGTTGTTCAGGATTGTTCGACCGAACTGCTGCCAAGTTCATTTTTTTGAATATTATCACTCGGTTTGGATGTCCTAGGAGGATAACTAATGATTAGGGAGCCCATTTCATTAGTAGCACTATAGAAAATCTTGCAGTAGAGTTCCCGATCCAACATCAAAAAAGTAGCCCCTACCACCTGAATGCCAATGGAACAGAGGAAGCATTCAACAAGATTTTGTAAAGAGGGCTAACAAAGGTTTGTTGTGAAAATTGGGAATATTAGGATGACAGAGTTCCAGCAATACTATGCACTTACAGAACAACCACAAAGAAACTCCACAGATACACACTGTTCCAGCTAGTTTAGGGGCAAGAGGAAGTGGTGCCTGCAGATTTCATCACTCCAAGATTGTGCATTGCACAAATCACACATATGTCAGAGGAGAAATCATTCACACAGAGACTTATGGAGCTACAAGAACTCGAAGAAACCATATTTCTAGCAGACTTCCATCAATCAGTTTAAAAAGAAAGACAAAAAGATTGACATGACAGGCATATCAAGACTAAGGTATTTACGCAAGGAGATAAGGTTCTACTCTATGATAGTCAGTACCAGAAGAATCCTCGCAAGTTGTGCATGCATTGGTTGGGACCATTTATAATTACGGAGATATGACCCTCAGGAGCAATCAGACTCACGCAAATGGATGGTATCTTGCGGATAGGATGGGTGAATGGTGCTTGCCTAAAAACCTATATGTCTCAAAAATGAGAACAAGGGACTGTTTCTCTAGTACGAAGGAGCATGTATAATAGTTAGATTTGAGTTTTCTAAAATTTTGTAAATTCAGTTAATAAAGTCATTGCACGTAGTGTTGCACTGTGACACATTGTTCATTTTTTGTTTAAGTGTTGTTTGATACAGAACTAATGACTCAACAGCACAGGATCTGAAGCATAAAATAAACTATTAATGATAGTCATTAATATGACGGAGACTCCCTTTGTGGTTGAAGGGAGAACAAATCAGAATATGATCTGCATCGATGTGCCACATGAACCCAATCTAGTCATAACCTTCATTGCCGTTATGGTACCCCGTATGAGTTTAGTTAAGCCATAAAGCTGCGAGAAGCAAAGATGCCATCGAAATTCATGCCGAGATTCACATCAGTCAAATGGAAAGGTCAGAAACCGGCCACGTCCCTATTCCACTCACGTAATTAAAGGACTTAATCACTGATAGGATTTACCTAGTTAAACCATCCTGTCAGACAACTCAAAGCCAATTGCATACATACAGTCATGATGAACTGTAGTTATTTCTAAACTTTCCTGTTAAGCCAAGTATAAGCCTCTGATAATTCGCCATATAATGCATCATTTTCAAAAAGATCTTAGTAATTTCCAAATTATGAAGAGCGAAAAAGTATGTACAGTTGTAAAACCTGTAGTTGTGACCATAGTCCTTAGCTTACCACAGAAGTTATGATAACTCAGAATCCCCAATGCTGAGAGGCATAGGAAGCCGAAGTGCCATGTCTAAGGATATAGTAGCAAACGAGCCCTACGACCCCCGATTTGAGGTCATGGGCAATCTTAAAGGCAAGGTGGATCACATCAAGCTCCTCGATCTCGACTTAACAGATCTAGTTGTGTTCCCCTGGATGCACATAGACGTCTTCTGGGAGATGGTTCCAGATCAGTTGGGAAGCATGCAATTCATGCAAAAATCAGATGTTTTCAGCTTATTCAATTTGACCATTATGAACCTAAGAGACCTACCAGTATTCGACATCACTGGTGTGTTTGCGTGATGCACAAAGTTTCTGATTAGTAGAGTGCATGACTGAGGCCTCTGGCTGTACAAGCGGTATCCATTTCATGATGAATATATCCATCAACTTACCAGACTGTCATTTGAAGGAGAGGATGTGTCAAAAGGATTCCAAGGTCTTGGTAAGCATGGAATAAAGAAAGGAGAGCTCATCCTATATGAAAAATTCAACACAAAGAGAAGGGTACGCACGGCGGTAATTGACCCCATACTACTAGAAACAGTCAGGACCAACTGTTACATCATAGCTAGTAAGGTTATGAGATCATACTACAAGGGAGAATTCACACTAGATGCATTATCAGTCGCATACTTTTGCGCCAACAGTGTCGTGTTGAATTGGTGTAGTTACCTCCTACAGGAACTACTAGTGGCATGCGAGGAAAGCGCATGAGAAGGGAGGAACCTTCACCTACAGATATATGTTGCTTGAATTCACAATGTACAAATAGAAACCACCTATAGGAAGACAGTCGGGGCTACCAGAAAAATGGCACATGGAGAAGATGTTCGAGCCATGGCAATCCAGGATGGATTCAGAGAATGCAGATTTCAACGACGCAACGTTTGCTAAGTGGTACAATGGCCTGATAGATGCAACACAGAGGTTGTGTATTCCACAAGAACTTCTCAATTGAAATACGAGAAATATTTCCTTCAGAATGAACCGACATCATATGTTTGTATGGCTGAGGCATGTTAGCAAGGAATACTTTCATTCAAAAATGTTATCGTTCTATCTAGACGAAGAGGCCTTCGAAGAGGAAGTAATGTCGTGGACAGAAGTAAAACGAAACCTATGAAAGTCAAGAATGAACTATATTCTACCTGACGCGCTGCTGAAGAATAAAGATAAATAAGCAGGGGTAGGACCGAGCTCAGACTAAGCACCACAGAAGAAAGAGGCTCCCGCACAATCAAACTCTGAGGAATATGAGACGCAACCACTAGAGCGTAAGAAAAGAATGATGTCGATCCTCCATCTTCTACCACCTAACGTTGTGCTGTCATGTGAGGATGTCAACAACATCGTAAGCCCTATGTTCGTTATCGAACCAGCGATGAAGAAGCTCTAAGTCGGGATTTTACTGAATAAGCCTATAAACCCGCGCAACCTTCAGAGAAAGTCCCATCATCCACATCCGGGACAACTCCGAGCCTGAAACATTTCCATCCACAATTGTCACTGAGCACCCTCCTTCACCACCACAACCCTAGTTTCCACCACCATAAACCTCTAGTCCACCCCAGACCATAGACCCAGAGTCGATGCAGCTTGATCAGCCAGAGAAAGTGGAGTGAGAACTCCCATAAATAACCCAGGAGTTAGCTAAGTCGAGACCAGAAGTTTCTAGTCCAAACCCTGAATCACCAAACTAGAGCATGAAGCTAACTGATCTGAACCCAGACATCCAGGAAAAACAGACTAAGCCTTCTCCACAAGAGAAAGACACCCAAACCATGGAAGAGCCGCAAACCAAAAGAAACCAGCAAATCTCCTCACCGACCAAGGGTGAGGGTTCCCAAGAAAGAACAACGTAGGAATAAGATGAAAGAAAAGGGAAGGAGACACCAAAGTCTTAAAACAAACCATAATCAACACCTGGGTAGAGCGCGACATCTGAGTGAGAACGATGGAGTGGGTTCTATAGAACCCTCAACAATGCGGATAACTAATGCAACTATGCATAGCCAGAACAGAGGCTCTAACTCTCTTACCCTCAGAGATAAGGTTGAGTATTGCACCAGAACCATCAATAGAGGAGGATGTAGAGACCCTCCTGGAACACTCAACGGCTAGTGGACTTCCATTGTAGACACGAGCACCTAGAGACGCATCCCCTTCATTAGCTGACCTACTATAGTGGCCAACGACACACTTATTTGGACTGATCAGAGCATCAACTGATCAATTAGAGAAAAGACTCGAGCAGGATGAGAGGTCTTCTGAGATCGCAAGGGAGGAAGCGCTCCTTGCACAAGAATCCAGGACACAAGAAACACATGACAAAATCCAGGTTGAGCGCAAATTGGAAAGAGTGCAGGAAATACTTGTTGAATCCTAGCCAGAGATTTGGAAGGTTGCACCCAAACTACCTGAACCCAGCGATGTAGGCGAGCCAGAGAATCAAATTGAGCTGCTCCAAGGAGCATGGACACAACTCGCCACTCATGCTAAGGATCTAGAAGTACAGTTATGACAGACTTAGTAAGAAGCAGAGCATCATCCCAAGAAGTTGCAAGAGCAAATGCAGAATATAGTACTGGAAGGAAACAATGCTCGAGCAGTGCTACATAAGTACACAACATAATGCACAAAGATATTTAGAGAAGTCAGTGATTGAATGGGCATCATTGCTCGATAAAACCAAGTCCTAGAAGATGTGCGCACCAAAATCCAGGTCTTGAATGATGAAGTTGCGGCCACAATAGATCCAATGGAGCAACATCAGAAGTTCGACCAAATCCAGCAGGCGGATAATGAACTAAATTCCCTCTTTGAGGCACGGTCCATAGCAAAGAAAGAGATACGCAACTTTCAACCTGTCATTCAATCAGTGTACATGTAGATGCATCAATTTGATGCAATAGTAGATTCCAAGTGGAACTTGTTGGTCGCGTCCAAGCAAAAGGAGTGTAGTAAATAGGTGACCCAACAATTTGTTGCAGAAGAATCATTCCTTGCCAAGAAGTGGCAGGATAACGTTGGAAACTTTCAAGGAGTGAGGGAGTGAGCCTTAGATTTGTTCCCAGATTTGGACCCTTCATTTGAAGAGGCGAAAGAATAGAAAGAACAAATAGAAGAGCAAAAGGAAGAATAAAGGGAGGACAAGGGAAAACAACAAGTTCTTCAGGAAGCTCGGAAATAACCAAGCACTTGAATCAAGGGAAAGTCAAGGGTTGTGGTCGAAGCCTATTGGGCTATTCATATTTGGGATAAGGAATCGAGAAAATTTTGATTGAGTATGAGTTGTGCAAGCTTCAAAAGAGTTTGGACAACAGAGAAAGAAAGAGAAACAGAAATCAGTTGCGAATGATAGTGCAATGTCAGCTAAGAAAAAGTGGTTACAACAGAACAAGAAAGTGTGCAAGATGAGATAGAAGACGCAAGCTAACTTATATATAGGTCTGAACATGATTTTAAAAGGGTTGGGTTGTTGTTGTTGTCGTTTCTATGGTTTTGGTTAGCTATTAGTTCATCTGAATTGTGATCAAGTTCATTCTGATCTTTCCCTCTCTACGAGGTTGTTCTCAGTCAAGAAAAGTAAGGTTATGATTCTGTAATGTAATCGGTACATATTTTGAGAGTAAGAGCGTTGTGACATGAGTCCAGAGCCAAGAGTATGTAACAGAGCACCTCTACTATTTATTTATGATTTTGTAACTGAAGAAAGTTTCTGAAGATAATATGAAGAAGGACCTAAATTTTCAAAATATGTTGTGTCTCTATGTGTTTTACTTATGCATTACAGTACTTATTTATGGTTTATGATTTCCACATGATGATTTTGTGTCTAAATGCTTATTCACAACATAAGTAGGTTTGATCTTGCATATATGAGTTCAAATATGTTCGACAGGTAGATGTCTTGCGCAAGATCAGGATGAGTCCTAAAGGTTCTGTGAATCCTCCTAAGTCTTTTCCTTACCCTTCCCTATCTAATTGTCTCAAAAACGCTTCGAGTGAGAATTCTTCTCTTCAAAGGAGATGAAAATTCCAGTGCTCTAGACTACTCGGTACCTTTTGTTGGTAACATGAGAAGGACCCTGGTCTGATCAAACATGTGCCAACACCCCCGACACTAGATCCATTTTTACAATTGCTGCCAATAATCCTTCAAAACCCCAACCAAGGGTAGTCTTGAGTCCCACAACATCTTGACTTCGTTCATGTTACCCGTCAATACTTGATATCTTCTATTACTCAGTGGATTTCAAGAATCCCTTAGCTTATTGGTGTCACATCTTTGTTCATGTCGACATCAACACATTTTCCAAAAGGGCGGCAATATCTTAACTCTCATTACCTTTTCAATGAGGAGTCTCGGACGACACAGAGAGAATCATCATTTCTTTCTGATTTCATTGACCACCGTAAAATTTGACTTCAACAAACTCTCATGTTAAGGTGGGTGTTACTATGTGACAATTACAATTGTTTCATACCAGCCGAAGACCTCTAAACTTGTTAGGCCATCAATGCCTACGAGTCATCGACAATTATTACAGTTGTCCTTGACTCACTTTAGAGCCCATTCACTATTCATAATTTTCATCTGTCGTTATCAACTGCCACTGAGGGTGTTGCAGTTATCTACATTAACATTCATCATCAGCTACAGTCCCACATTTTGGTTTCATGACATGAGCATGGGGCATGCTCGCCTCGTTTTCACATAGATTTTATTTTTTCTCCCTCGAGAAAGGTTTGGGTCCCATAGTTTTCCCTCTCCCTCCAGTGGATCTCTCTTGCATTTTATCTCTTCACTCTTCCTTACAATGTCACTCTTGTCAAAATAAACATTGATGTATTTCACTTATACGTATGCTCCTAATCTCACACATCAGGGGGCATTTGTTATCATTGAAGAATCATCCACAACATTGCACACAATGGTTGAAGAAAAACATCAATGCCAGTTCCAATTATTCCACCTACAACACAAAAATCCATCAAAAGGAAAAAAAACTATATACTTGGGTCAAAAATAAAAGTGTGCAAATTCACCAAAGTAAGCGCGCGCATAGTGCGCATAATGCACAGGCTAACACAAACCTCAGTGTGAATTGTGCACAAAATGTGCATCTATCTATGAGAAAAGTTGTGCACTTCTATGAACAATGCATTTATGGATCTTGTTGGCCCCTCAAACACTTCTAATCTAACCCCCAACACGATTTGACACTCATATTTGAGAGAAATCTACCTTGGAGGTTGGTCAAGGGCTAGGAAGTTCCCTAACTTGTTCACACTATGAACCAATTATATCTTTCCATGAATGGATGCTATAAATATATGCCATGGGTGTGCTAAGAAAACAAGAACTTCAAGGTATTGTTATGCTGCAAGAATTCTTCTTTGAGAATCCTCTTTTCTCTTTGAAGAATTCAAGCGCCATTGCAATAGGCCACTCCACTCACATCTTGAGGAAATAGCCATTGTATTTCTTCACCATTATAATTTCTTCCATTGTATGAAGAGAAGAGCTCTCAATTAGGGAACTCAAGAGCGCTCCCAACGAAGAAGAGGGGACTCATAAGTCCCTGCCTTTATCTATGGTGTTTAGCCTATCAATCGATTGATCCATTGGTAGCTATATGTTGGTCATTTTTTTATTTTCATGGTTTTGGTTCTTCAAGCTTCTATAACATTTATTTCTTATTTGTTTTTAGTTTTATTTCTTTTTTTTCATGTGTATTTGGTTAATATAATCAACTCACAATCTTCTATTTTGTTTAGTTGGCTTAACTAAGAATGCAAGTGTTGTGTTTTTTCTTACCCAAGTGACAAAACCAACACAACAATTTATATCCATATCTAAAATTTGAATGACTTAAGTAGAGATTGCATGTGTTGTATAATTGTTTTTCTAAGATTTTGTAGGTCATCTTTGGGAGGATACCAACAATCTAGTAGGTTGCAACAAGTGAAAGAGGTCTACACCGACCACAAGGAATAAAGGCGCACCCATTGACCCTCTTTCCTCTTTCTCATCATTTGGTTTAGATATTTTTGGGATAGCTTAAGGGTAGAACCATATTTTAAGGGAAGTCATCACTCTTCCTTTACCTAGACCCTGTATAGGGGGGATTTTCACTGCATCACTTCCCTACAACCAATGTATGCATTGGTTATGGCCATCCAAGGCCACCCAAAAATAAGAGGGTATCCATTGACTTGAGACTTGGTTTGAAGAACTAAGAAGTCATTAGGGTACTCCCAAGAATCAATAGAGATTATGATATCTTCTAACATCCCTTCAGGTTTGACTGTGGATATGTATGCAAGATGAAGGACAAAGGGAGTGTCTCTCAGGAATCCCTAAAGGTTGAATTTAAACATAGTATCCTTGGTCATAGAATTGATCGAAGCCCCAAAATATATAAGGGTATTTTGTATCAAGGTTTTTTTGATGTGAACATTTACTAAAGGGCTTCTTGGATCTAGGTACTTAGGTATAATTAACTTCCCAAGCATAAGGCCAACTAGTTGTCCTATAAGATTTATAGTGGGGGAATCTTTTATTTTCCTCACTGTCCTTGTAATGCACTCTTATTTGATAAACCTATTGAAAATAATCACATACTTGAGGGATTGTAAGAGAGGTATTTTTATACACAAAATCTTAAGTTCTCCTAAAAGTTATTTCTCTTCATATGTCTAGGTTTTATTTTCATTTAATATTTCAGGATAAGGAGGAATTTGTGGTTTGGATGAGGTAATATCTTGTTTCTCATATTATACATATTTTATGAGCTTTAGTTATTGTTGTAATACTTTTCCTTATCTAAGATTAATCTCTTTCACTTCTAAGGAATAAGTTTGATTAGTTGTTTCATTGTTGGATACAGGTTGAACATGATTATTATTCGGGTTTGGAGTACGCTGAGAAGGTAATTGAGGTTGTTTAGGAGGAAAACTATTTTGAGTAGTGTTTTTGGGTTGAGGAGGAGGATGGATTAATGCAAGTTGCTGAAACTTTTGTGGCCTCCATCCTTGTAGAGGTTGACTCCACTGGTGGTTTTTATTTTGTGGCATGCTAGGAAAGGATTGATAGGAAGGAGGAATTGGTGGTCCTTGATATTTCCAAGGATTTTCATTTTTACAAGGAGATGGATTGGGATTATTCCATGGTTGAGGAGACATTTGAGTATTATATGCACCAAATTTTTGAGCGGGGTTGAAGTTCAAAAATATTTGGAAGGATCTTGGTGCTCCAGGCCTCCTTTGATTTATGAAGTATAGTGATTCCACATTCTCCTCTACTCCTCTAAATGTAGCTTTAAATCCTAGAACAGAAGGAAATTTTGCAGTTGAATGATTTTATTCACAAATACCACAAACATATATAAGTTCTAGAGGACATTCATTTCCAGGATGTGTTTTAGTGCATTTAGGGAAATAGACAGTGAATGCCTTCTCTGCTTCCTCTTATTTCTTCTTGATCTAAAAAGTGTCCATTTGCATGACAAAAGAATAAAAAATATAATTGTTCATATATTCTTCTATTAACCCTCCCAATTTGTTCTTTATATGAGTTGTAGGGTTAGAATATTGAGGTACCAAACCTCTATTGCTTCTACCTTTCTTTCTTGAGTACCTTGAATGTTTCTTGAATATTATTTTGATATCATCATATTCCAACTGATAGATGTCTCCATTGGATAGGATATTCAATGTTTACATAATATCCTCTCTTACTCCTCTGAGTAAGACAAGCTTGAGTGAGTCCTCATCCAGAGTAGATTTTTGAGCTCTTTCATAGCTTAGTTGAAATATCTCTTCAAAGTATTCTAGAGATTCATTAGGTTCTTGTGTCATTATAAAAATATCATCCCTTGTCTCCCTTGCTTTGCAATAGTATCTGTATATCTCACTAAAAGTAATTTTCATTTGATCCCAAGTTATGATACAATTTTCCTCCAGGATCATAAACCATCTTAGAGATGAATCCTTCAAGGTAGAAGGAAAACGTTTTAGTTTATGTTCATCAATATTATAATCATATGTCTTCCATATAACTGCAAACTCAAACAAGAAAGTGTCAGGATCTTTAGAAACAATCCCATGAAAATGATGTAAGGAAGAAGGATTGTTGGGCATGTAGTTTTGGGAAAAGAACAGTGAGAAGAGATGAGATACAGGGAAAAGGCGTAGGACAAATAAGATAAAGAAATAAGGGAGAAGTAAGAGGAGAAGAAGGGGGACAATAAAGAACAACTAGCCTAAAATCCGGGAAAACCAGTCAGGAATGAGATGTATCTAGGTCATAATGAGTTGTCACCAACTGAGAATGAGGTGTAGCCAACTCATTAGGAGATGGAAAACAAAACTGAATAAAATGAATAAAAGATGTAAAAGACCTGCAAAGTCGAGGATAATTTAAGAATGTTTGAGAGGATACTTAGGTTTTGGTTGTTATTGTAGGATATTGTGTGTGTAAAGAATCTACCAATGTAAGAAGAGTATTTTGTGTATTGAACATCCATTTTAATTCAGAGTGAAAGATTAATTCGATAAATATAATAAAGAAGAAAAAAAAATTGGGCGTTGTTGGAACATGCATAATTTTGAGATTTTGAACTTTAGATTTTGCCTCTTAGAAATAAAGTTTTACCCAAAAAAGAAAAAAACTTAGAGAATTATTTTGTGAATTTGTCCTTTAGAGGATTTCTATCATGCTACATCCAAAACTCCCGAATGTCAAACCACCGAAGTACTTAAGGATAACTCCATGTTTAAAACATGATTAATTGAAACATAAAAGTTATTAATAAGAGATTAACTTCTCTATGAATTCGACCTTCGGGAGATTTCTGCCCTCTTACATTCCAAACCTATGAACCTCGAACCATTGAATTTTTAATGACATTTATGATTGGCTAAAGTTAACGATTTGAATAATTATTGTGATTTTCCAGGTGATAAATTCCATCATACTTTTTAATAATCTCTTTGTAAACAGATCTATACGAAGACCAATAGATTTTATAAATCTCTTCGAATTTCAAAATCACTTTACCATTTACAATTAATAGTTTTTCATTCAGTGAAGAGATTACATACTTCTCTTGCTACAGACAGGATAATATTATTTCTTTAAGGTTTATGGCGCCACAAAAAGTTGAAAGGAAGCTCGATAGACCATATTTCATAATCTAGCAGAATGTTAAACCAGTTTCGAAGACTGATAAACTAAGAAAGTGACCAAATATGGAAGGGAAGGGTTAAATAGATACAAATGGGAGAAAGAATGTGTACAGAACAAACCCCCGAAGTGCTAAGTCCCCGAAGTGAGAGATCTGGCACCGCGTGTCTTTTTGATTTGGATGGCTAAGAGTTACTTCGAAACTCTGGGATTCAGGCATTCTGAGATGCATAACATCGCAAACCTTCTGGAGTGTCAGATCTGTCGACACGTGTCCACTTCTATCAACGGTCTATATGAACTTCAGACTTCGGGCATTCCGAGATGCATAACATTGCAAACCTTCTGGAGTGTTAAGTGTCTGAAGTGAGAGATCTGGCGTTGTGTGTCCTTTTAATTTAGATGGATGAGATTTACTTTGAAACTCCGGGCTTCAGTCATTCTGAGATGTATAACATCGCAAACCTTCTGGAGTGCTAAGTCTTTTAAGTGAGAGATATGGTGTCGCCTATCCTTTTGATTTATACGGCTAAGAATTACTTCAGGAATGCGGGCTTCAGGTGTTCCAAGATGAACAACAACACAAACCCCCGAAGTGTTAAGTCCTCGAAGTAAGAGATCTGGCGTCATGTGTCCTTTTGATTTGGATGACTAATATTTACATTGGAAATTCAAGCTTCAGGCATTCCAAGGTGCACAATGGCACAAATCCCCAAAGTATTAAGTCTCTGAAGTAAGAGATCTGGCGTCGCGTGTCCTTTTGATTTGGACGGCTGAGATTTACTTCAGAACTCCGGGCTTCAGGCGTTCCGAGATGCATAACATCACAAACCTTCTGAAGTGGAGGATATCCTATCATGTGTGCACTTCGATCAACAGTACAAATGAAATTCTAGCTTCAGAACTTGAGGAGTTCTTTACTCAGCACTGCTTGCTTCCTCCAGGAATACAAGATCACCGAATACAGGGATCATCTGACATGTGTCACCTTCTTGAATCGAAGGAAAGGAATTTCATGAAGCTCACTCTGTCTTCTCTACATGTGACCGATAGATGTGACCTTGGCTTAACCTTTTGGCACTTATCTCACTTTGAAAGATCGATAGTCATGTTTTAATGGCCCGTGGATATTAGTGACCGAGAACAATTACGAGGGGCGAATTTGTGCGACGTTTAATTTCTAAAGGTGGTCCCACAATTTAAACTATGGTTTTATCTTGGGGGTACGTGGTATCATCGGCACATTGTGGGGTGAAAGGTTGGTTATCTCAAAACCACCTCCTTGTGCCCCCGCAAAATAGAAAAGGATAAAATGACTAAACACCTATCCTCCTCCCACTCTATCTTTCACCCTCCAACCCGTCACACTCACTACACGTCACTTACCTTGTTTATCCCTACCACCTCGCATCCACTCATCCCACCTTCTTATTGGACACTTGTCCCCACGTCATCCTATTCGTGAACAGTTACTTTTTCCCATAAATGTTATCCATCCCATAACAAGCCAACACTGAGCTACCTGTCAACTTACCACCCCCATATCTTCAACTGCAATTCTTTATCTTAGTAAACGCATTTGAAGGGACAGATGGCAATGCAATCAAATGGAAAAGACAGTAATTCAATGATTACAATGGCCTTAGTGGACATGCGTACCCAATTCATATAACAAAGGAAAACGAGTGCATCTGCGAGCAAATGAAGAGATAGATGAAGCACCAGCACATCAAATTAGAACTCGACAATATATGCATGTTTTTATTTCATTTGGATGGTATTGTATTGAGGAAGTCTAATGGTTTTTAGTTGAGACAATTTTTGTATAAATAGATAGATTTTAGATCTATTTGAGGCTGCTTCTTGTCGAATGTAAAAGAGAAACTCTTTTGAGTATTAATACAAGTGCAGACAACGATTCTAAGTTTCGTTCAATCTGATTTATGTGTTTCCTTTGCGTTTCCATTTCTCTAAATTTCTTTCTGTAATTCTTGAAGAGTGAATGATTGCAATTTAGTACTACATCTATTGTGATCATAATATATCAGCAATTCATTCAGTAACAACTTTCCCTCTATTATTACTGTGAGTAAAACAAGACTTGTGATCTGTGTGAATTACTGCATTTTTTATCTCATATTCAAGGGTGCATCTTCTACTTTTCTTCTATTACAAACAAGGTAAGACTTATCTATAATTGATATCTGACTTTGTTTTAACAGTTTTGTAAATATCTCTACATCATTTGACATTGTAATTGAGACTCAAATAATGAGATACATCCTTTATATTGTATTATCATTAATTTCATTTAAAGATTATTTCTTAGAAAACTAAAGGTAAAAAAATCACTCACAAAAGAACTTCTTTTAAAACCTTTGATGGTTGACATTATTATTTGAGCCTTAGAATCAATCTCGGGAACAACATATTTTCGACATTGTTGTCGGGGACAATTTTGAAGGTCTATATCTTCCCTGGGGTATGACAAAGCTTAGATCTATTCCTTGATGGGTGAACAAGGGATAAGCATTCAACTTGCTATGATCATTCACCTAGCGACTCCTTGGTTCTAAGACTCCACATGATTCACTGGCGACTCCATTGGTTTCGAATTGTCAGGTTCTTTCGTTGCTCGGATTGCTGCGAGGTTTTCTCCTTTGGACTTTACAAATGTTTTTGTTTTTCCAAACGTTTTTCCTGATATTAAAGAATGGGGAGATTATATTCCTAATTTTAGAGAGGATAAAGATGATAATCTTGCACAACACTTGTTCGAGTTTCATAATCTTATGGATCAACTAGATATTCATCATGAAGATGTTTTGATGAAACTGTTCATCTTCAGTCTGGGAAGAGATGCTCATCATTGGTACAGGTATCTTCCTCCTTCCAGCATCTCAACATTAAAATAATTTCATGCTTCCTTCCATAAGTATTGCAGGAGGATCTATCCAGCTAATTTTATTTTTGAAGACTGTTGCAATTTAGATTTCGTACAACAAGATTGTAAAGATAATCAGTTTGTTGATGAAAAATCAGAACATGATAACAATTATGGTCAACTATATGAAGAATACTTTGAAGTAAATCAAGAAGAGGTTTCTTACAACAGTAATAACGAAGACGACATGATTGCAAATGAAGAAATCTTTGCAGAACCTCCATTCTTTCAAGCATATAAAAGACAGGATGAGGAATCTTTTGTTGATCTAGATCCTTGCAAAGGCCAATGGCTTATTGAATACCATAAGCAATCATCTCTTGGAAAAGATGATTTTAGTAATGATACTGCCAATGGAAACGATACTCTAAGTGCATTTGTCATTGTACCAAATGTTCATAGTAATTACTGTCATGATCAAACTATTGTTCTAAATTCTTATTTTGATAAAGATGCTATTATTCAGTCATCATTACTATATCATCAAGAAATGAAAGTTTTCGAAAGTCAAAGTTCATAAATTTTAGATAAACATCATGTTTATTATGAGTATCCAGATGATGAAGAAGAGCATATTCCGTTCCCATCATGCATGGAAACATACAATAGTTCTTCTTTGTTTGATAACTATGATGAATGCGATCTTGAAGTTGATAAGTAGCAAATTATTTATTTATTTTCAGAGAGTTCACTTCAGCAGGAAAATTAACAGTTGCACTATAAAAGGAATCATCCTGTGTATGACAGTGATGAAGAAGATTCTTGGACAGGCGATGAAGGAGATAAGGAGGGGCTAATGGAGCAGTTTATCTCTTCTTCTTGCTTATAAACTATTGAGCAACAAACTAGTGAGACTCAATATGACATTCTCGAGCCAAAAAAAGAAAAGATCGGTAGTGGAGAAAATATGCAAAGGCATTTCATGCAGCTTGGCTGGCAGGAAGAGGTATCAGTTGACTCTTAAAATTATTTATCTTTTCATTATCCAATGGTTGTTTGGTTGGAGTATGTTCTTCAAGAGGTCCAAAATGTTGCAGTTTTTTGTGTGCAACCAAACTTTAGCAGTAAGCGCAAGCTACCTATTCATTCTTTGCTGCAAAAAAAATATTTTTTTTTTCATTCCTTCATCCAGCATAAAACAAGGTATGTTAAGAAATCCATTAGTTGCATGGCTCCATTAGAAATTCCATATTACTTGATCAATGGAATTTCACCTGATTAGTGTAGGGACAATGTATATAAATAAGTTGTCCAAAGCAACATTTCATTTAATCTTTCTAGTTCAGAGTTTTATTTCAGTTCAGTAGTTCGGTTCTCAGTTTGGCATTCAGTATGGTTTAGTTTTTAGGCATTATGACTCCATAGCCCAATGATGGGGTTCAGAGTTTGACAAGGTTAATTTCAGGTCACAGAAGGATGAAGGCATGTGGTCTACTTTTCTTGGCATTTTTCATAATAGAGCTTCTTGAATAGGAGATGAGGCTAAATAAAAACTTGACACTTGTTTTTCAAGAATTTGATTTCTCTAAAAATGGGTGATAAATTAATAATCTGCCTTGCTGAAAATTCAAAAGTAAAATAAGGTATGAGTCCCTACTCTTCTTATAGTTCAAATAATATTTAAAAATTATTTTCAAAATAAATGTGAAGGAATTTTTTCTCATGGTAATATTATCACCTGACCTAAAAATCATAGCTGTATAAAATTGTAACTTGAAGTGTCATGTTGATAAATTTGAAAGCCTTCTCTGAAATGAAAATCAAAATAATAATAAATAAACTCGAAGGAAGTATGAACTAAAGACACAAATTCGTGAGGGATTAAGATATTTCCTTTCAGATCCTCTGAATCTTTGATTTGGTTATTTTTACCTATCCCCATATTTGTATCCATTTCATATTTTCTATTTCCTTTCTCCTCCTTTTAGTCTTCATAGAAACAAAGAGACTTACCTTGACTCTTAAAACTTAAAAACATATTTTCAAAACAAGATTAGACAAAAATATTTATGTTCCTTTGATTTTAATTGAAAAAGTATGTCGAGGGTAATCCTGATAATTTTGGCTATAATATCAGACTTTAAACTAACTAATTCGCTCAAGGTTGACCCCTAAAAAATTTTAAATTCCAAAAAAAAAAAAAAAAATTCTCCTATAGGTGAAGGTCTATTGAAAATTGGAAGAAAGTTAGTTTCAAAGTATTCTTAAAACGGTTGACAGACCTTGTTTTTAGTCTAAAGATTCTAAACTGATGTCATCCCTTGTATGTTACATACAAATTGATTTCCCCCACTTCAAAATATTAAAATATAAGACAGATGGTGAAAGGAAATTCATGATTTGATTTCCCCCATCTTGTCCAAAGGAGATGATGAAAGGAAATTCATACATTGATTTCCCTCATCTCAGGAAAATGCAATTTTGTTAATTGAAGTGGTGAAAGGAAATTCAATGGGATAAGTAGATAACTTCACCGGGGTACTGAACAGGCTCGTTGGCAATGAATAAATATCTATGATATTCGTAAGATTGTCATACACATCTATATATCATACTCTGTTATCTATTTCTCTTACCGATGATTTTTTTACATCCTAAACCAACTAGGGATTCCCTAAATAAATATGTTACATATGCTTAACCTTGAAGAGAACAAAGTCGGTCGAGGATGATATTTTAGTTAAAATTATTTTGATTATCTTAAACAATTCTAAAATCAATTTTAAGAAAAAGAAATGTTTAGTAGCCTAACTTGAGATCAATCATTAAGTATGTTTTGGAGATTTTTGGACTCGGATAATTTCATATTTCTATGTATGATTAATTCTTAAATAAAACTGGAAAATGTTTTTCAAAAAGAAATAATGACTCCATTTACACAATAAAGGAACTTGGTCTATTGTTCTTTTGCACTTCATAGGGAACCACAATCCCCAGATGGAGCCTATGTTGGAACACGCATAATTTTGAGCCTTTGAACTTTAGATTTTGCCTCTTAGAAATAAAGTTTTACCCAAAGAAGAAAAAAACTTAGAGAATTATTCTGGAATTCATCCTTCAGAGGATTTCTATCATGCTACATCCAAAACTCCTGAACATCGAACCACCGAAGTACTTAAGGCTAACTCCATGTTTAAAACATGATTAATTGAAACATAAAAGTGATTAATAAGAGATTAACTTCTCCGTGAATTCGAACTTCGGGAGATTTCTTCCCTCTTACGTTCCAAACCTCCAAGCCACGAACCGTCAAATTTTTAATGACGTTTATGATTGGCTAAAGTTAATGATTTGAGTAATTATTGTGATTTTTCAGGTGATAAATTCCATCAGAATTTCTAATAATCTCTCTGTAAACAGATCTATACGAAGACCGATAAATTTTATAAAGCTCTTCAGATTTCAAAATCATTTTACCATTTACAATTAACAGTTTTTCATTCAGTGAAGAGATTACAGACTTCTCTAGTTATAGACAGGCTAATCTTATTTCCTTAAGGATTATGGCACCATGAAAAGTTGTAAGGAAGCTCGATACACCAGATTTCATAATCTAGCAGAACGCTAAACCAGTTTGGAAGCCTGATAAACTAAGAAAGGGACCA
>JASDQU010682348.1:19543-30794 GCA_032191745.1 Picea mariana | reverse complement strand
CAATATCACATGAAAAAGAGTGGACACAATAGATTTCATGGCATAGACATAATCCCTCCCAAGGATTATAGCGAAATCCAAGGGGTCTTGGACTACCATAACATCAATAAAGACAGTTTTCCCGCCCAAAGTTATAAGAAACTAAGGAAGGGTCCCTAAAGGTTGACTAGTTCTTTTGTTAAAAGATAGCATATTCTGCACAACCGGTGTAAGATGAGGATAACCCAAAGCTTTCCAAGCAATAAAGGAAAAAATACTAACGGACGCACCTTCTTCTATCAACGTCTGAGGAATGTCCCGATCACAAACCTATATTGTAATATGGAAAGGAATGTGATAGGGAAGATGGGGTCTAGTTAGCACACCCCAATTAAAAAGGATGGCCTCATTACTGGGAGGAGGTTCCACAGGAGAAGGAGGAATCCCCCCCGATGTGGTAGATTTGGTATCAACGAAAAAAACATGGGCAATATTGGGTTTACTCTCTAACGGGAGAGTAGGATTGACTAATTACGAGATCGGATTGACCACTTGGGTTGCATTATCCAAGGGGATAAGGGGGTCGATAGGTGTAAATGGATCGACCACTTGGGTTTCACTCTCTAACGAAAGAGTGGGATCGACTGAATATGGGATCAAATAAACCACTTGGTCAACTAGTTCAATTAAGGATGTGACCATATTGACCACTTGATCAACCAGATTGATCGATGAAGGGGATGAATCGATCCTTCCATCAACTACAGGTGGGTCAAGAGTAAGCTTGCGATAAGAAGTTGAAAATTGAGGCTTTGAAATAGTCATGTCTTCCAAGAATTTTGAGGCTTCGTCTATACGAGGGAAAAGGTGAGTTTGATGAGTCCCTTTGCATAACATGCATAGGAACTTGAATCTACTTTTCTTCTTCCCAATGATATCTTGACTAGTTGACGGGAGGTCATCAACATGTTGTTTAGAGGTTGATGACATGGGTTGGTGATGATGCTTAGACCATGCTTCGATAACCTTGGATGGACCAGGGAAATTCTTAAGAAGATGACTACCCTTACAAAGCCTGCAAGGGTACTTGGGATTATGGGTTGTTTGGATGATCTTGGCATTATCAACACTCCCAACACGATTAAATATAACTTGTTTCTTTCCAACATGTCCAATAGTGGTTGGAAGTTTGGACCCTTGTTTATTTTTCTACTTCTTATTCTTTCGTTGCTTCTTCTTCTTATCCACCGAGTTACTAGATTTAGAGCTTTCACTTGACGAAGAAGATGAAATGGAAGAAGACCTTGCAAGTAAAGAAGGTGAAGAAGATCTTATTGGTGAAGAAGGTGAAGGATCAACATGAGGTTGATTTTCTTCGGGGGAAGTGCTTACAAATGAAGCACTAACTGCATTCGGGACTACCTGAGTGAAAAAAAAACATATCAGTAGTCCAATTGTGAGACTTGGATGGCTCAAAGTAGCAATGTGAGGAGGACCAATGTTTTTGTAAGAAGGAAAAACAAAAGGTTCCCCTGGAAAAGGGGTTCCCTCGTTGGTCATTCTGGGAACTGACGCCATTAAATGAAGATCCAACCTAGAGTCCGCTAGGGAAAATAAACATTACACACTAAAAATATAGTAAGCAAGCAAGAAAACAAAACCTTCTCACAATGAAGGCACTATTTGGTGATGAAATCCAACGTCGCGAGAACAATGTAACAAGGGGCTGAGATAGAGCGGGTGGAAAAGTTACGTTGACGACCTGCTTAACGGACTTACACCCTAGTAAAATATTCCACACATAAATGCAGGTATACCCTCTATTGTAATAGGGGAAGACCCAGGGTTCAATGCTACAACAACGCACCAACAAAACCCTAACTATCGGCCCTTTCTGCAACACCTGCAAAGCAGATGAAGTCTCACCCGAGGTAGAGGTAGGGGTGGTTGCATGACTCTAGTGTCTGCAACCTTAGCTGGGACACAGATATATGATTCTAATCACTTAACAGAGCACTCATCAGTTATATTTATCAATATTCAGTTCTTATTTATAGCGCAGTTAAACCCTAATTATAGTACAATGCAGTATTCAACTAGATCTAGCATCTAACAACACTTAGCATGACAAAACAGATCAGATCTTAACATATTCAACACTAAGCACATGTATATCAGTCAGATCTAACATCCATCCATATTATCAAGCACTAAGCATTGATAGATCATTCATCTATATTAAAGAACTAAGAACATTAACATATAAGCACCTCAACAAATTGCACAAAGCAGAGAAACACAACATGTACATGGTTCACCCCCACCCTGGGGCTATGTCCACCAACTCTTTGTCTTCTTTATTAGCTTCTTCAATAGGTTACATGCACAGAGCCTCAAAAACCCTACTCCGTAGAGGACAAGAGATCTACGCAACTCACTATATCTTCCTTCCCTGAGTAGATCTAAGCATGCATCCTTCTACAGTCTCTTACAATGGCTTGCACTTAGCTCTACAAGTCTCACACAGTATGCACCAAAGCACTCACAAATCTTGATCACACAGATCCAACTCTAGCACTTATCCAACTTGCAACAAATACTTATCACATTACCTAGCCTTCTATTTATACATACAAAATAGACCTAAACATGGGTAAACCCATGGGCCAACATCCCCATACCAATTACATAATACCAAGTCACAAAAAGGGCCCTAAAAGTGGCTGAGATCCTGTGATCTCTGCCTCGACTTGCACTCTTCCTTCGACAACTTGTCGAAGTCCCAAAATTCGGTCAAACATGACCAAGAATCCTCAAAACTTGGTCAAGGGCCAACAGGCCCCCAACACTCACCTGTGACTCATCCCAAGTCACTCTGATCTGACTAGTCTTGCTTCAAAATCATCGAGCTTCTTTGACTTGTTGTTGTGCTACGGCCTCCTGTTCAATGAAATCTCATATGATTTCTTCGTTGATAGGTCCTTCAAGGCGTTGTTCAGCTGCAGTGACAACTTGCTCCAGTTCCTCTCCTCAACCTTCAATTTCTGTGAACAGTTGGTAAGCCTCATCCTGTACAGGTTGTAGACTTTGATTTACTTCCATAACTCTTCTCTTAATAGTATGGACCTATTGTTGGGTAGTGCGCTACTCTTGGGATCGCTTCTTTCTTTCCACAGCTGATAGGGGCTTCAATTGCGCCTATATTGTCTATGCTTGGTACTTCGCTTCCTGGATCTGCAAATCCAGTTCCTTCAGTTCTGGATTCTCAATTAGTTTCTCATAGGTTTGGGCACGATGATCACTCAGTTTCTTGCATTCCAAGGAAACAAATTTTATAATTTCAAATTCTCTTCGAATAGTTGCTTCCCTTTGGTCCCTTACATCCTGCGGGGTGTCAAGTATAATGCGAAGCTCTAAATCTATTATTCGTTGTTGTAGCTGTTGGACAAATTTTGCGAGATTCTCTACTTGGCGTGTGACTCAGTCTTTAGCCTATAGCACTAAGCCTGTCACAGAGTAGAGGGATTTGTTTACTACTTTTACTTTGAGCTGCTCTGTGAGCAACTGTTCTTTCTCTTGTTGCATCTGTGCTTTCTCTACTTGAAACTTGTCCTGGAGAGAAACCTTCTCATGTTCTACAATTCTGCATTGTTCTACAATATCGCCTTGTACTTGCTTCAAGTTCTGGGTAGCTTGTTCTACTTCTTCTTTTGTGTGACAAAGATGAGCTTCGACCGCATCAGCTAATCAACAGATTTGGTCTGGCTCATCCCCCAACTCTGGTTCTCCTAATGACAGGGGTGTAGTGGACATTGCGTGGCTGGACTAAAGGTCCTGTTGTACCCCTCAAAACTCAAGCTTAAGTCTATCATACATTTCCTCCTGATCACCTTCTTGTTCCTCCATGATTTCCAGTGAAGCGTCATTGAGGGCGGCTATGATGAAGTCGAAGTCATCAGTAGTAAGTATGATCTTCATCTTGGTCACGATGGCTCTTGATTTCTTTCAGGAAGAAAGTTTCAGGAAATAAACCTTTCTCTTCTTCAGGGGATAGGTCTCATCTCTCGGAGGTGTTACTTCACCTTGCTTCTATTCATCTGTTGTTCCATTTGTGTCTTCTACTTTGTCATCACCCCCTCGGTCAGGTGATACTGAAGAAGTATTTCCTGAGGCACTGCTTAATTCTTGTACTTCTTCAGTCTTCTTCATTTTACTAGGTCCGAGTGTATCATGCACGGTTTCTGGGTTGTCAGGGTTGGAAATCTATAGGGTCTGCTAGAATAAGGAGGCATGCCGACCATTCTTTAGTGATCTCCTTAAGATCCTCTTCCATGATCTTGTAGTACGACTGCAGCTTCTCCTTATGTTCATCGGCTCACGCTGTAAGGTAGATGAAGTGTCGATCTGCGCAGAACTTCATCAGAGGTCAGAATCTATGTAAGGTGTTCGGATTCATGTGATGTTCTACTTCTATGAATCTCTTTAGCTGAAGGTATTACGTATGAAAAACAATGTTCGACTGCCACTGTTTGTTCATATCACTCGAGTACCAAAGGGTAGCGAACTTTGTAGCAAGCGAATCGAATGGTCCATTGTTCGGTAAGGTTGCACCTTCCAACATCTCCCAGGCAAAAAAGGTGATAAGGATCGGGAGCTAGCTGAAATGGAACTCATATCCCTAATCCTGGGCTTCGCGGCAGTCTAGCTCCAACTGAATCACCAGGTACTTCACCTAGTTCATCTGTAAACCTTCTACACACTTTCCCAAGATGTCAACAACAAAGCCTGTGACCTGCGTAGGTATGTTCTTCCTTACTAACTTTCCTGCAATTAACTGACAAGTGAGGCACATTGTTCCATTCTGTATGGAGGATACCTTGTAGCCTCGTGTTCCCTTTTCGACATCGCCATATGTATCCTTGATTTTTTGTGCTAGTGCGTGATCTGTGGATTTTCCTGGATAGAACTCCTGTGGATCGTCTCCTTGTGTACTCAAGCCTATGATCTTATGAATCAACGTCGGGTCGACTGTAATTCGGCGGTCTAGCCATACGTAGCCACCATGGTAACATGAAAGTAATAACTTGACACAGGCATTCACTGCCTAGTGCCTTCCGAAGTGTGGTATCTTCATGACATTTAATAGAGTGGATTGCGTGAGGTTCATCATCCATGACTGAGGAATTATCTTTGAGTTCTTCCCCGTCGTCTTGGTCAGGTACTTAAATGGGGCAAGAATACTGTAGTTTTTTCAATCTTCGAGGTTGAAATCACTGAAATTCAACGTTGTGATCTTATCCTGTTGTGCGCGAACTACGTGTATCCCCTTTGGAAGGTACATAGTGGTCATGGTGTACTCGAATTCTCTTAGCACACTATCTCGACTCACTGCCCCGACCAGAGGTGGGATGTAATCTAGCAATATGGATGGGATCAAATTCACATTGGCTAGGTTGTTTCTGTGTTTGGTTCTCTTTTCTACCAATGGTCAGGATGATCCGGCTCAGCGAGTAGTCGAGGGAGAGGCTTGCAGTCCTCTCGTCGATGATGATTGAATACTTGCAGACATCAGTCTTTCAGACATTACTCTTTCATTCATTAGGTCAATAAGAACTTCTTAGATAATTTTCTCTGCCACGCTAATCTTGTCCAACATGTGTGCTCGTGGTTGAATGTCTCAGGTTCGAAGAGTATCTGTTCGATGCAACGGGATAGATGAAACTAATGCGGTGGTCACTGTGCGAAATCAACTATGCTACGAACTATGATAGTCACAATTGGAAAAAGTGTTCTCGTTGCATGGCACGACGGGATAAATAGATAACTTGGCAATGGATCTCTTGCAATAGGCAAGAAGCCTTCATTAACTCAGTTTTGTCTCTTGTGGCACGGTACCAACGATCTGGTGGCGAACTTTCTGACCATAAATTTTTTATACCCATTCGAGTCATTGGTCGAATGGCTATATTGTTCCAACGACTATATTGCTTCGCCATGGAGAAGTGCCATGTGACATTGTTCTGATATTCCGGTGAAGCTCCAATTTTTCAAATTTTCCTTCTACGAAGTTCCCTCGAGAACCTTCTGTAACTTTTCAATCTTATCTCTCTTATTAGTTTTCTAGCCTTATTTCCAGTGAGCTTTGTCTTAGAATTCCTTTTTCCATTCTGGTTCTTATCTTCTTTCAGCAGAGTAACTTCATGTTGTTGAGGTTCCTTCTTAGAAATCAAGGGTAATACTTCATCTGTATCTAGAATAGATACTTTAATATTTTGTAGGTCTTCTAATGTTTTTCCAACTCCAACATCCAAATCTTTGTTTTGAAATAGCTTTTCTTGGTTATCATGTTCTTCAATCAACTGTGCAATCCTCCTATTCATGAAATATTTTAATTCTTTCTTCTTTTGTTTTAAGGATTCTTCTTCTTTCCTTCTGGCCTGATCTTTTTCAATCCACGGTTTTCCTAATAAGATAGAAAATGGAGCGATGTTCTCAATAAACTTAACAACTTAAAATTATTCCTCTGTCAAAGTTCCATGAGAACTCAAAGATATTCTGGTAAGTCTTCCACATAGGGTTATCAACTTTCCTTTGAATAACCCTATTCCTCCCAATGAAGGAATCATAGCAGGATTTCCTAGAATTTCCCAAGTTCTTTCAGTCATGATATTCACTTGTGTTTCCTCATCTAGAACATAGTCAATGTCATAGTCTCCTATTCTTTCTTCAATGCATTCTTTTTCTTTGAATATCTTTGATAAGATGATATGTCGGTGGTCATTCATGGTTCCTTGCATTTGTAGTAATACTTACTCTAATCCTTTCTAGGGTTTTTTCATAATCTCAGTTTTCGGATATGCCTTAGGGTTTTCTTAGTTCATATTCATTATTTCGACCTTAGCAATCATTCTAGGGAAATCCAATACTTCATGGTCCAGAGCTTTGCAACAGAGGCAACTAGGTCTCTTTCCAGGGAATTGCTTAGCCAGATGTCCTGGTCTTCTGCAACTATAACAAAGGATTAATCCTCTCTTTCTCTTAAATGATTCCCAGCCTTTACTATACTACACATTAGGATCATGGTAGCTAATCTGCAAATAAAACTTTCTAGGATCTTGCATCCATTTTTTAGTCCAAACATTCTTTCTATGCATAGGAATAACATATCTTTCACTATTCTTATCAGACCTACTCATATCAAATCTTGTTTATTTTATCAGTTCCCTAGTTTTCAAGCTAGGATAAATATTATTAAACATACCTAGATCCATACTTTAGAAACAAAAATTTCCACTAATCTTATCTTCAGCAGAGCACAAAGCTTCAAGATCTTAAAACTTTTCATTGTTATTACCTTTATCAGATCACAAAGCGTTCATATATTACCTCTTTTCCTCAGATCATACTTCTTTATTTAGCATAGAGCTTCACAAATCAAGTAGAATACTGCGCACTAGAGTGACAGATCTATGCATAGAACTTTCACAATTTCAGGTCAAGTCTTCTGCACAAAGCTCACAGTTTTTCTGCACAAAGCTCACAGTTTTAGGTCAGATCTTTGCACAGAGCTTCTTCTTCCTCAATTCCCAGCAATCAAAGTTGCAGGTCAGATCTTAGCACAAATCTTCTTCTTCCTCATTTCCCATCAGTCACAGTTTCAGGTCCCGATAATGGAACCATTTGTTGGCACAGGGGTAGACCCAGGGTTCAATGCTACAACAATGCACCAACAAAACCCTAACTACCGGCCCTTTCGAAAACACCTGTGAAGCAGATGAAGTCTCACCCAAGGTAGAGGCATGGGTGGTTGCAGGACTCAGATGTCTGCAACCTTAACCGAGACACAAATCTGTGATTGTAACACTTAACAAAGCACTTAGCACTGACAGTTCATCAATATTTGACCACTATCTACTTCGCAGACAAAACAAAGAATCACATCATTCATTTAGATCTGATGTATCTAAGCACTTATCATAGAGAGGTAGATTAGATATAGAGGATGCAAGTACTAAGCACATTCACATAGGTCATATCTAACATCCATATACATCGTTAGCACAAACCATAAACAAAACTATCTATCTATATCAAATCACTTAGCAAGTAAAGACATAAACACATCAACACATCGCAAAAATCATAGCAACACAACATGTATGTGGTTAACCCTCACCCTAGGGCTACATCCACCAACTCTTCTCTTAATTATCTCCAGTCAAGCTTCTTACAGGCACATAACATCAAAATCCTACTCCGTAGAAGACAAGAGATCTACACGCACTCCGTCAGATCCTCCTTCTTCGAGTTAGGTTACAACACCAAGCCTTCTTACAATTACTTTCATGTAGCTCTACAAGCCTCACACAGTATGCACAAAGAATCGACAATCCATACTTAACACTTAGCCCAATATCACACAAATATGCGTATATATGCCTCTCCTTACATTTCTTAGACATCTATTTATACTTTGCAAAATAGGCATAAACATGCGTAAACCCATGGACCGACATCCCCATACCCGTTACATAATCCCAAATCTTGAAAAGGACCCAAAAAGGGGTCGATATCCCGTGATCTCTTCTTTTTCTTTTGCTCCTCCTTCAACAGGTTGCCGAAGTCCCAAAATAGGTCAAACTTGACCAAGGATGTCCCAAAACTTGGTCAAGGGCCAATATACTACCTACACCTATCCAACATTAAGAGAAAATTTTCAACATCTTTCAACAGACTAAATACTATCCAATCATCTAGGAAGACTTATAAAAAATTATGAATAAACTCTTTGAAAGCTGTGACAACCACCCTAGAAAATAATGCTAGATCATTCTTCTAAACAAATGACATTACTTTGTACTATTAGCACCCCCATTATGTCACAAAAGTGGTCTTATATATGTCTTATTGCACAATATTGATCTGGTGGTATCCTCAGAATCCATATGTGAAAGAGTAAGCCTCATAACCCCCTACATTTTCTAGTACTTGATCTATAAATGGTGTAGGAAATGGGTCATGTAAACAAGTATCATTCAATTTTATCATATCTACACATATCACAATTCCTCTTGTCTTGTTATCATGCACTACCATTGGAATGATCCATTATGATTCTTCAACATGTTCTATAATTCCAACTTTTAACATCCTATCTATCTCTCCTTTTACCTTCTTCTTATACATGAGGTTCAGTCTATATGGTCTATGCTTCATAGTTTTGGCATCTGGATACAACAAAATCTTCATCTCTCCTAACTCTCCAATGATTCATTTCATCTCTAAGAACATAGTTGGAAATAGATATTGATACTTGCACAGTAAGTCAACAATCTTCTCGACTGCCTCATCACTTCAGTAGTATCGTATGTTGGAAAAATTAGTCTTATCTTCTGTACCTATGTTCAATTTGCACGTTTTTAGGGGATTTTCATATATAGTTGAGTGAAGATTTGATCCTTCTACTGCGTGCTCTCATTTAGTTTCTGGTATCTGAAATTTCCTCGGGTCTTCATACTCCTAGTCTTATTCAACAACATTATAACAATGCAAGACCTCTTCGAGTGTTGCAGTAACTCGAGGTGTACTATACATCAGGTCTTATTATTTTTGATAACCTGCAATTTTGATTCAATCAACGGATTATTATTTTCAAAATTGAATGTTACCTTGAATTTCTTGGTCAACTCTTCCCAATCTCTTGTCCCTTTGTGCACTTTTAGTTATATGTACCAATTCTTCAGGATAGTGTCCAAGGTGTGTACAAACAGATGCATCCATTCTTCTTCAGGCACTGATCTCTACGTCGTGGTAGACTTTGTAATATATTCTATTGGGAAACCTAATCCATTATACTTCGACATGATATTTTCATTCTCTATCCCGAATCTAACTTGTAATAAACTTTTGCACTACTACCAATTTCGTATTCCATCCTTGTGTGCAACCCACCATCTTGCATGGGTTGATCTTATCGCAACATCTAAAGCTAATAATATTTTATGATATGATATTTCTAATTCGAATTCTCTTATAAAGGAAACTGCATCAGTTAGTCCATGATACCTTGGAGGTTCAACTATTTCAGTTCCAATCCATTGTAACTCGCGGGTAATCCTAGCACATTTTCTTGTCGATACTTCATGTAGTATTTGTTTCCAATTCTCCAAGGCTTCTTCTGAGTTTGAAAAATATGAATTGATACTTATCCAAATAATTATGCCTTGATTATAGGATTCACATAATCATCCATATGCATAGTCATATTATATAGATTATCAAGTTCTTTTCTCTTTGTTGGTTCTACATACCTTCTTCCTTCATTCTGGCCTAACGACGTCATAACCTTCCAGTATTATACTTCAAATACCATCTATCTTTTCTTTAGGTCATTGATATTCTGAGTATCAAATTCCCAATCAATTCCCTATAGTGATATATGGTGTAATACCGTATACTTTTTCGATCACTTTGAATTCTGGCACACTATGCACTCCATCAATATTGACACTTACTCTGGACATCCTTCCCACTGGAACAATCTTATGCTAGTTTTCTAATATCAACTGGATCGGAGACCAACTCTTTTTTTGTTGGCCCATCATCTCCCAAGTATGTCTATGGATAAGATTCACATCAGAGCCTAAATCCATAATTACATTATCCATTTCGTAAGCTCTTATTTACGCATTGAGTTGGAGCTCCCTATTTTTTTACTTCTTACTATGAAACTAGTTAATTTCTCTGTGTGCGGCATTTTTCTCTTTATCTTGGGAAAAATGGTCAGTCATTCCACGTAGACTACTCAAAACAAATTCATCTTTCATTAATTCTAAATAACTTCTTAAGAAACTTTGCAATGTGCTTACCTTTTTATCTTTCTTTTCTGAATGGTCATAAACTAGAGGGATATCAAACATTGGTGGTCTATCATACAAGGGTGGAATAGTTGAATTTGATGCTATCCAGTGTTCTCTAATCAATTCTTTTCTTTATTTCTGGTAGGTCTCTTTCTCTTTTG
Organism: Picea mariana; assembly: GCA_032191745.1. NCBI lineage: Eukaryota > Viridiplantae > Streptophyta > Pinopsida > Pinales > Pinaceae > Picea > Picea mariana. Next base: position 19,795 of record JASDQU010682348.1, on the reverse strand, counting down.
TCAAATTAAACAATGGTAATGGCTCCACTGCTTTCCTTACCCACTGGTGGATTCTATTCCCTTGATCCATCGCATCCGCTATGGTTCTTGTCCCTTTTCATGTAATTGTTGTTATATTAGGTTGTTCATCACATTCCTCTATTTTTATCATGTGTACATTTTCGTTCCTCTTTTCTTACCATTTCGTTATTAAGTATGGGAAATCCTTCATCGCATGATCTAATGCTCTACAATATGTACATGTCATGTATG
>JASDQU010682348.1:1299-11545 GCA_032191745.1 Picea mariana | reverse complement strand
TCAAACATGACCAAGTATCCTCAAAACTTGGTCAAGGGACAACACCCTCCAAGGAGCCCAAGTGAGTTTGGCCAACATCGATTCTAGGTACCATGAAGACTTGCCCCTCCACAATCACCTTATGTAAATATCCTAAAGAGATAGGCCACTAAGGTTACTAATGACGATAGTGATGCCTAGGAAAACATTTGACAGTCCGATCCATGTGCAAGGATAGGGTATCTAGCCTGAAATCAACGTGAAAGGATTCCACTCATCATTGTGGGTATACCTTCAAGCGACCCCCATAATATGCGCAATCTCTACAACAATACCAACAAATCAGGGTGAGTAACTCTGCCAGTCTCAATACGGCCTCAAGTTTCACCCTCGTGTGAGAAGGGCTTCCTAGCAAAAAAAGTAGCAAGTGGATTTCAGCGCTCCCTAACTCAAGATTCTATGTTTGTTCGTAGCTTTGGAAAGTTATCTTTCACACCTACTCCAAATTCCTACAACTAATCTAATGTAGGTTTTCTACCAGAAAGTATAAAAATCTCTAATCAATTTTTATAAGCGCTTTATTTTTAAGGTTGTTGTTACTCAAAAGGAATATGGCGTGGAAAATATGGTGTTTTGACCGACTCGAAATTTATGCAAAGAGATGAAGATGCAATCTTTTCATTTCGATGAAAGCTATGCTACGAGAAGGAAAAAATGTACAATGTCTCAAAATTTTAATAAAATTATCAATATCAATATCATCAAGAAATGAGACAAAGTGATTGTACACCAATACACGATTCACGACCCCCATCAGCCATGAGGGGGAAAATTTTTCGGAATTCAAGACCAAAAAATGCCAAAAATCATGCAATTTCACTACTTCAAATGCAAAGATTCCCCCAAACCAATGCAAAGCAAGAAAATTAAAAATTTTGTTTCAAAGAGACACTAAAAGCAAGAGAGAGTTTCCTCAAAACAAAAGCAACCCAAACTAATTTTCTCTTTTAACACGATTTATTTAGAAAAAGAAGTATTCTTTCACTAAACAATTCTAAAGAAAAACAATGCTTTGTAATAGAAAGACACTCAAAGGAAGAGATCAAATCTTTCAAAAACAAACAAAGAAAAAATAAGATAAATATGGCTGAAAGCAGATTCAAATTTTTTCACGAAGACTGTAATCAGACCCAACAAATCACCCCAGAACCATATCACAGATCTGGGTGGGGAAAACCACCAAAACCATTTTTTTTCACAATTTCTGTAAGCTGGAAGACTAGCACAGTGTGGAAATCCTTGATCGTCGTAGTCTATAAATGGGTAGGGTGCAGAGTTTTCACACTGGTCTAAACAGGTAGGGTGAGGAAATCCTAAGTCGCCGCATTGTCCCTCAAAGCAGGGTGTGGAAATCGAACAAAAATGGAAAAAAATAAAAATTAAGAAGGTTTTCCAGTGAAGTTCAACACTCAGAGAGTCAAGTTGGATCTCCCAAGGACTAAGAAAACAAAACCCAAGCAATCAAAGAAAGAAAGCAAGACAAACTAATAAAATAATCCATTCCCCAATGGAGTCACCAATTTTGTTATCGAGCTAATTGTTAAGTGCGGACACAAATCAATCCCCCTAGCTTCACTACGAAACTAGAATAAAACAAGACAGTACACTACTCTTTCCTTAAATTTCAATTATCAAATGAGAAATGGATCTAGAACATACCTTTTAAATATTGAAGATCTGACTTCTCCAATGCAATCCAAGCTCCGTCGTGAGGCTTATGGAGAAATATATGCAATTAAACACAAGCCAATGAAGACAAGAATAACAAAGTCTATTTGATATGAAACTATGTACGTGATCAAAGAATCATACAATATGGACAAATGGCATTCATATAGGAAAGAAAAGTATATATGTATTAAATAATGTGGAACAAAGATACAACCAGATGCCTTGATGTTGTCTGGTTCCTTCAATCAGTTCCTTGCTTCCCACACATTTCTTGCTCCAATGGATTATGAGACTATGTATCTGATAGCTACTCACAATCTATCTTGACAAAGAAAAGCTCAAAACCATTCTAACCAGGCTAACAATCTCAAGCAAAAATAACTAACTTTCTCCATGAGAGTTCCTCTCCTTTTATAAGTTGAAGAGGATAAGGTGAGGAGGTTAGGGTGATCCCACTAAATCATGAAAGAGAGTAAGATCCAAACCGTCCAGAAGCCACTTCACCATAGAATCTTCTCCTTCTAGAAGCATCGAGAAGACGCCCATTTTTCCACGTACGAAGCTTGTCGCACTCTAACTATAGTGCAGCCTACGGAAACTCTGTAGTCTAGCTATGGTGCAGCCTACAAAAATCAGGCATTTTCGCACCCTGTGTATAGAGAAGCTTATGGAAATCCTTTTTAATAAAGGAAAATACAACATCTTCTCTCAGGAAAAAATCTTCTCTCTTCTTTCTTCAGGAATTCAAGCCACTGACCCCTTTGAAGACAACATATAGGTTTACATCATTAACGGTCATAAGGGTGACGAAAATAATGTGTAACAGTTGTTCTTTTTCTTTCCAGAGCTGCTCTCTGTCCTCTGCAAACTTTGTGTGGAGGTCATCTTTCTCTTGCTGTGCAACCCGATGTTTCTCTAGGTCTTCCTCCTTTTATCGCTTTAGGGCCTCTGTGGCCTGCTCTTTTTCTTCTTAGACCCAATGAAGGCGAGCCTCTGTCGCATCTACTATTCTACATAGTTGGGTAGGCTCATATCCTACTTCTATGCCCCCTAATTAAAACGACGTAGTAGATACTGCGCGGCTCGAATAAAGAGCTTGATGTACCCCTTTGAGCTCTGCCTCAATCCGGTCATACATTGTCTCCTATTTGGCTTTGCTTTGCTACAAAATTTCCTCAGAAGTATCTGATATAGCTACGATGATGAGGTCAATATCATCCACCGTAAGTATAGTTTGTAAGTGGGTCTTATTGTCACGTGACTTCTTCTGCGCTGAGGGTTTCTTTGGATAAACCTTTCTTTTATTGGATGTCTCTATCTCCATAAGGGGATCTTTAGGTGGTTTTACTTCGCCCTATTCCTACTTGTCTTCTTCCCCTTCATCCTCTTCTTTGTCTACTTCGTCACCTCCTCCCCCTTAAGGTGAATCTGGTATAGTATCCTCTGATGCACTGTTCATTTCCTATACTTCTTCCTTCTTATTCCTCTTATTGTTGCTAGGTCCATCATACTCTTCGCGGGTGACTACAGGACTTCCGGTGAGGTCAGGGTCGGAGAGTTCTGTTTGTTTGAATGGTACAAGGAATTTCATAGGCCATCCCTTGTTTATTTCCTCCATATCTTCCTCGGTGAGTTTGAAATAGGACTGGAGCTCTTCCTTGTGTTCGTATCTACACGCATTGATGTAAATGAAGTGCCTGTCGGCATAGAACTTTGCTATTGGCCTGAACCTATGAAGTGTATTTGGCGTCATGGGAGCGAAGGATTTAATGGCCCTCTTCAACTGCAAGTAGTAGGTGTGGAACACCGCATTGGACTGCCATTGCTTCACCATGTTGCTAGAATACCATAGGGTAGTGAACCTTGCGGCTAGTGGTTTGGACGACTCGACTTTAGGGAAGGTTTCTCCCTCCAAAATCTCTCAAGTGATGAAGGCAATGAGAATCAACAACCAACTAAAGTGAAAATTGTAGCCCTAGTCTTGCACTTCATGACAATCTTGCTCTAATTGGTTGACGAGGTAGCTCGCCCAATTAATTTGCATTCTTTCAATGCATTTTCCTGTGAGTTCGACAACAAACCCCGTGACCTACGTTGATCTATTCTTCCTAATGATATTTCCTACTATCAGTTGACAAGCTAGGTGCACTACGACATTTTGGATGGAGGCTACCTTGTAGCCCCACTTTCCGTTCTCCACATCGTCGTAGGTGTCCTTTATTTTTTGTGCTAGAGCGCGATCTGCAACCTTCCCCGAGTAAAAGTCTTGAGGGTCTAGTCCTTACATGCTCAATCCAATGATCCAGTGGATCAACATCAGATCTATAGTGATGCGCCTATCCAACCGCAGGTAAGCACCATGGTAGCATGACAGGAGGATTTTAATGCACACGTTAACCTCCTGATATCTGCCGAAGTGTGGTATCTTCATCACATTAAGGATGGTTGATCTTGTGATGTCCATGGTCCACGGCTGGGGGATTATCTTTGACTTCTTCCCCATTGTCTTTGTCAAGTACATATGTGGTGCAAGCATTCCATAATTCTTGTTGTCTCCCAAGTTGAAATCACTAATATTTAGCATCATAATCTGTCCCAATTCCAATCCAACTATGTGAATCCCCTTCTGTAGGTACGCAGTGATTAGTGTATAGTCGTAGTCCCTCAGGATGTTGTCACGACTAACTGCGCCATCTAGAGGCGGGACATAGTCGGGCAAGACCGACGGAATGAGCTTCGAGTTCGCCAAGTTTTCGCGATGCTTGCTCCATTTATTTGTCGCAATTCAGGATGGCACAGACTGACGTGCAGTCGATGGGGAGGCTTGCAATCTTCTCGTCAATGAGGCCTATGCTCCTACCCACATGACCTTCTCTGCCATGAGGTTAATCAAAATCTCTTCGACGGATTTCTCTACTGTGCTAAGGTCGCTCGACATGCACGCTCGTGATCAAATGCTTTGGATAGGTGGACAAACACTCAAGGTAAGAGGAATAGGTGGCGAGGTCTCGATAAGCACTGCATGAAAGAAATTAGATCTCTATGGGCTTGGATAATCACAATTTACAAAAGTGTCCCCGGTGCAAAATTCGATGGATTAAATAGAAAACATGGTAAAGGACTCCTCCAACGGGAAGGAATGCCTCAATCAATACAATTCCATCTGTTATGGTGCAGTCCCAATGGTCCAATGTTGATATTTCCGGAAATAGCTAGGTTTCTAGATGTTCTGAAGCATCATTCCAATGTTCGGGATGCCTCCAATGGTCATATTGATTTGTCATGGCGAAGTGCCAGTTGGTGCGGTTCTGCTATTCCGGCAAGGTTCAATTTCTGAAAGCCTTCCTTCTATGAAGTCCTCTTTGGGACCTCCTGTAATTTTTCTATCTTTTCTTTCTTCTTATTGATCTTTCTTGGTTTCTTTCTGGTGATCTGCGTCTCTAGATTCCTCTTTCCATTCTTGTTCTTATACTTTCTTAGCATAGTAATTTCGCACTACTGAGGGTCTTTCACAGGATTCGAGGGTAATAAAATTTTCTTTTACTGTTTCTGGAGTAAGTGCATTTCTCTTCTGCATGGATAAGTTCTTTAAGTCTTGTTTCTTTATTTCAACTGTGTCAGCCAAGTCTCTTTCCCTTAGTTTCTTTGACTTGTCCTCCTGTTCTTCTATTAAGTGCACTATTCTCCTAGCCATGAAATCTCTTAATTATTTCTTTTTATGTTGTATAGCTTCCTCTTCTTCTTTCCTTCGGATTTGATCTCTCTCAATCCAAGTCCTTCCTAACAAAAGTGCAAAATGAGTGTTGTTCTCAACAAACTTAATGACCTCGAATTCTTCGTTTGTTGATGTTCCGTGTGCACTCATACGAACATGAGTAAATCTTCCACATAGGGTTATCAAATTTCCTTTAAACAATCATATTCCTCCCAATGAAGGAACCATAGCAGGATTTCCTAAAATTTCCCAAGTATTTTTTGTCATGATATTAACCCGTGTTTCTGTGTCCAATACACAGTCTATCTCGAAGTCTCCTATTCTTGTTTCTATGCACTATTTTTCTTTTAAGATCTCTGATAAACTGATGTCTCTGTGATCATTCAGTGTTTCTTTCTTATGCAATAATATAGCCTCGGATTCTTTCTGTTTCTTTGGCATATTCTTAGTCTCTTAACCTTCCTCATGGTTTTCTTGTCTCATGTTCATCTTCTCAACTTTAGCAATCATTCTAGGGAAATCTAAAACTTCATGTCCAGTAGCTTTACAACAAAGGCAAATAGGACCTCTACCAAGAATTTCCTTAGAAAGATGTCCCAGTATTCTGTAATTATAACATAATGTCAATCCTCTCTTTCTCTTAAATGATCCCCAACCTTTCTTGTACTGTGCAATGGGATCACAGTGATGGACCTATAAAAAATTCTTTCTACGATCCTGCATCCACTTTTTAGTCCAAAAATTCTTTCTATGCATATGAATAACATATCTTTCACTATTTCTATCAAATCTATTCATATCACATCTTATTTCTTCTAATTGTGCCCTAGTTTTCAAACTAGGATGAAATCTATCAAATATACCTAGATCCATTATTTTGAAACAAAAATTTCCACTTATCTTACCTTTATCGGAGAACCAAGCTTTAATATCTTACATTTTTTCTTCATATCATATTTCTCTTCTTGGCACGGAGCTTCATAAGTCAAGTAGAGTATTGCGGACTACAACAACAAATCTATGCACAAAGATTTCTCTTTTCCTCAGTTCCTAGCAATCACAGTTTAAGGTCCCGACAATGGAACCATTTGTTGGCACAGGGGCAGACCCGGGGTTCAACGCTTCAACAACACACCAAAAAAACCCTAACTACCAGTCGTTTCGGCAATACCTACGAAGCAGATGAAGTCTCACCCGAGGTAGAGGCGGGGGGTTGTAGGACTCAAGTTTCTACAACCTAGCTGGGACACAAATCTATGATCACAATAATTAACACAACATTTAGCAATTAACGTTCATTAGTCTTTGACCCTCATTCACATCGCAAGTAAAACCCTAATTACATAGCAACACAGTATTCAACAAGATCTAAGCATATCTAACCATTTAGCACATAACATCAAATAGATCTAGCATTCATTCATGTTATTAAATACTAAGCTACTACATCATATGTATCTAACATACATAAAGATTCGTCACTAAGCATAAATCACATCAATAACACAAAGCGGTCACCGTTAGCGCCTAAATTTTCTCTCCAAATTTTAAAGCACTCTTCATTAAAATTTGTGCTAATGATCCCTTTCTTTTGTTTTGTATTTTACTCATTAACCTTCATATTTACCAAGAAGCCTTGATCAACCTTCATTGATGAGTTTTGCCCATAAACCCGTCTTTACCCTCTTAACCTGCAAATATTAAAAAATGCAAAATAAATGTTACCTAGCCTATAACCTAGGTTTATTGACTTTTATATTTTCAAACTGAGAATATGCATTTTTGTTATGAAATGGTGGGTGTTTAAAGTGATTCTAAACCTAAGCTAAATCCCTTATTCTTATCCACAAGTCATACTACAAATCTAAAACCTATCAAAACTAATGGGCTCATAACCCATTTTTCAAGTCCATCAAATCATCGGTCTCTATAAGCACACCTGCCATCAAACAATTACACCAAATTACAACCACGAGTCAAGCCATATGCCTAAGACACGAACCAGGTCACAGATTTAAGTCATAAATTAACATACAAAAAACCCGCAGGCTGCCAAGCGCTCAATGACATAACTCAGACGAGCCACGAACAGGAATGTTGGTAGGTTATTAAGTTTGCAGGTGTATCGGCAATGGCATTGGAATGATCAGGAATATACTGAAGACTAATCTTATAAGAGGAGGAGGAGGCCATGGAGAGAGTCGATGGGATCCGGACACACAGGAAAATCTCAACGGATACTTCTTAAAATAGAATTCCTCTTCCTCCAGGCTAAAAGGTGCATAGAGAAGAAGGAGAAGCTTAGCTCGGTCTTCAGTTTGTAAATGTAGAGGTGTCAAATTGTTGACAAGTGCCAGGTATCAACAGTAATCAATAAAACGTAGATAGCTTCCAGGTATTGCAGATGTGGATATGCTAAAATCATGGTAGGAGTTCAACGAAACTAGGTTCCCAATTAATTGCAGGTTCTTTAACACCAAAAAAATAGAAGCTATAGTCTCAGAGGACTTCCATATCTCGACGATGTTCACTCATCATCCAAAGATCATTGTTGTTGAGGTGAATCAGATCAAAAGAGGATCGTGAGTTTTGTTGGAGGGATTGATCTATGTGATGAAAGATCTATCGATGGAGGAGCTGCATTTACGTTTCCTAAAAACACCAGAGGAAGTAACTGTTAGCATTAATACATCTCCACGAAAGTTATTGGGTTATAAGTTTTCATTTATTGAAGGGATTCTATCTCTTGGTTTTGGTTTTCTTTGTGCAAAAGCATCTATGCTATTACATAGAACATCGTTCAGAATGGGCAGATTATGGCATTGCCATTAAGTGATATTCTAACGATAGGAAACACTGGTAGAAGACTTGCTTGCAGGGTTGTGGGGTTTCAATCAATAAACAACTTTTGGCAGCTTGCACGGGTCTCAAAAGGCCTTCTTAGCCACCGAAACCAGAGCTTTCGATAGCTTACCCGCCACGAATTTTGGTCTCTAGGCCACCAGAAACACAGACATAGGAAGAGCGTCAATCTTTTTCCCAGATCAAACAATTTTGCTGCCAAATCATCTCAACAAAGTTCTAAATGAATGATAAAATTTAGAAGTCGAATATCTCGAAATACAAAGTCAGGATATGATCGAAGTTTCAAAGAAGTAGTTCAAAAGACTTTTTCACCTGTTTGTAGCAGTTATTGATATTTTTCACTTACATCGCTACAACTGAGAGATCTCCCTAACAAAGAGGAAGACAAATCTCACTTGAATTCTGTTTTGATTGAGGAAATCAAAGCATGATTCCCAGTTGTCAGAGAATCTTCCATCAGATGTTTTTAGACTCCAGAATATAGAGCAACTGTCGAAGACTATAAGTTTTGATAAGGGTTTGATTCCCTTAAGTTATGACTTGATCCTACACATCATATTGGTTTGATTTTGTTCTATTTTTAGCATATCAAATCCATTTCTATAGGATCTATAACCATATTGTAAAGTCTATAAAGCCTAATACTTTTGAAGAACTATGGGTTCGACCTTGAAGACTTTTTCACACTCTGTACTTAAGCTTCTCATTTGCAGATTAGTTAATACAAGCTTATTTTGTGATTACCTATTCAGATTTACATTTTCATGTCTATTCTATATTTGCACATGGATGTTTAAATTCATGTTTATTCTATTTGTCTAAAGCCTAATAGCTATCATCCTATCTTTTCTTTGATGAGTTGAATTTAAAATATCATTTAATCATTGTGACTGTCCATTCATGTATCTTTATGTGTGAGTCTGCTAGCATAGTAAGAATTCTCCATACATTCACTTATTTACAAACCCTCTGAACAATGATAGTTAATAGCTTTGTCATATGGTTATGTTTATGCATGCCTTGAGAAAGTAGGTTTGATTTAGTCATGTGACTTGATCCAATTGAGAAAATAATTAAGAAAATAGTTAAGTTACCAAGCTTCTTTGAGCTACAACCTAGAAGGACACCTGGAGTGATAATAGTCACAACACATGATATACGTGGTTCACCCCTAGCGTGGGGCTACGTCCACCAACTCTTCGCCTTCTTTATTATCTTCTTTCAATCTTCTTGCATACACAGATCCTCAAAACCCACTCCACATAGAACAGGAGATCTGTGCGCACTTCACCAGATCCTCCTTCATCGATTTTGTTATATCACAGATCCTTCTTACAATCACTTGTGCTTAACTCTGCAAGTTCTCAACACATAGTATGCATAGATCTGTTACAACTAATCGCACTTAGCAACCTTTACATATCTTGTACAAAGCCAACTTAGGTCTTCTCTTATCTACTCCTTATTACAATGCCTAGCTACTTATTTATACATTTACAGATGGGGCCTAATCATGGGTAAACCCATGGGCCAACATACCATACCTGTTACATAATCTCTAAACCGAAAAATCCAATAAAAAGGGGAGAGATCCTGTGATCTCCGCTTCGCCTGGTCGCTCCGTCTTCGACCTGCATGTCGAAGTCCCAAAAAAATGGTCAAACATGACCAAGGTTCTCCAAAACTTGGTCGAGGGCCAACAAGTATCTTGGTCTTCCTTGAGGAGTTAGGTAGAATCCCATTTGTAATATCTCCCTTAAACCTAGAGTAAACCTCTTCCCCTTCCTATTAGGTATCTCTTCCACGCTCTCTAATAACATTTATTTCTTGGACCATTTATCTCCTTTGAATACTTCTTATGTGTAACACCCCTCCATTCAATCAATAGTCGTTGTGGGTTAGTTTTGACTAAGTGTTTCCATAGTGTAGTGTTTAATAGAAGATGAATCTATAGAA
>JASDQU010682347.1:28103-43614 GCA_032191745.1 Picea mariana | reverse complement strand
TCAGAAAACTGACTCAAAGGGCCTGCAAACTGGCTACCTAGGACATCCTCATGCTCTGAAGTCAAGGAAGGGATCGACAAAGATCTAGCAGATGGCTGGCAAGCTATCAAGAGAAAGTCGAAAAACTGGGATAACTGACTGAAAGTTGCAGTACCCAACCAACCCTTGGAGTCTAGGGTTTTCCTAAGAGGAAACTCAACATTAAAAATATACTTCCCAACTACACCCTTAAAGGAAAAGTGCGGCAAAGTAACAACAGGTAGCTGGAGAAAAAGGTCATGAGAATCCTTCTTTAGGCAAACAATGTTTTTACTCTTATCAAAATCTGAGCATAGTGGCGGTTGATAGTCATCTTCATAGGGTAAATCTAAGTGCTCAGAGGAGTACTCATCAAAGGCCTCAAGGTAAGACTGAAAATCATCAGGGAAACACTGTGCTCGGTCAACCTTGGGTGTTTATGGAGAGCCTGTAAAAATCTCATCTCCCTGTTGCCATTGGTCAAGAGCTTGCTGTGATAATTGCAAAGGAAACACTCAGAGATGAATTTTTATGTCATATATGGGATCCATATCATAACCAACCACATCCCACCTATGTCTCCCAACATGTATGAACTCGTCAAAATCAACTATGTCAGTATCAATATCATAACATGGAGGAGTCAAAACATCTAATACTTCTGTACTCTTTGTGTCATAAGGTAAAGAACCACTGAAAACTTGGAAGGGGGAACAATTCACCTTGCTTAATCCTTCCTGTGCGAGAGCTTCAAGTATTTGGATAACTTCATCAGGTGGAAAATCTGCCTCTACATCTTCAGTTTTGAGACATAGGGGATCTAGCTTGTCCAAGGGTTCCATTTCTTCTTCACTCTCTGAGTCACAGAGCAAGGTATCATCAAAAAAATGGAAAGGAAAATGACTTACCTCGTTCTCTTCATGTTGTGCAGGAGGGAAGGGATCTTGGAGAGCTTCATCAGACTGAGGAGCGGTTACTAGTGCTTCATCTTCATAATTCACGTCTCTAGTTATATCTTTGCTGCATTCTATTGGATTATGGGAGGGGTCTTGCTCCTCTTCAAGGGGTTGATAATGGTCTTCATAAACCTCGTCTTTTATATCAGAGGATTCTAGGTATTGGTCATGATATGCTTTCCTGAGATCTTCTACAATCTCAGTGGTGAATCCTTTGTGGTCTAAAGCTACCATGATGTTTTGGAGGACATCTTCATACATTTGGCAATCTGGCTTAGTAAGGTCTATAAACCTACTGATGAGGTGTATGAAAGATGATATACCCCTGTCCTTGCAACAACTCTTAAAACGATCTTGTAAGTAGGATGGCAGGGTGAGTAAGAATTTTTTTATAAGAGCAACCTCTCCTCCCAACTTTATCTCACTCAAATACTCCAAAAAATTTACGATGTGAGGAGATGGGAGGCCCAAAAACATTGGAGAGTTGTTTAACCATTTTGTATCAAAGTAATTCGGATATCCTCGAAAAATTCTAAAATCAATACTCGGATACATTTGTTCCTAGTGTGCCATGATCCCATAACTTGGAAATATCACAGAAAGTAAGGTGGCACTTTCAGAAATATTAGTGGAGCCACCAGATAATTTGCCTGAAACTATCAAAGGACAAGGGAAAACACCCTAGTGGAGTCACCAGGTAAGCTTGTAAGATAAGGCTTTGAGGCAAGGCTTACCAAAAAGGTTTGTCGTCTTGAGGAGAATTGACTCAATGTTCCCCGACAACAGCGCCAAAATGTAATCGCACAGTTTGTAGCAAGGTCAAATGGCTAGAAGATAAAGGACAAACTGGCGTAACATGAACCTACCCCACCCAATGTCACCACAATGGGGAGGTTCTTTCTATTTAGGGAGGTTAGGCCCAGGGGAGACGTCCCCGGTAACCTGGGGTTTTGAAGAGGCCAAGGTATAAAAATCAAAGTGAAAGTCCCTCCTCACAGGTTACCACCAAGATCAGATAGTCTGGCTAAACAACCAATAATAAAGTGTAGCCCCAAATGAGAACACCTGCCCAGAACAAAACAATAGCAAAAAAATATATGCATGCTATATTTCAATGGGTTAGTACTTCATATAACTATCTGATGTCAATAGATTAGCAATTGTAACAATAGATATCAATGAGATCAATGTTAATTAATATAACAATGGAATAATATCAATTCATCAATAAATATTGAGATGATGTAGCCAACAATGTATTTAATCAATCCCTTACTCAATAAATGCTCTTAAACCATCATCTAATTGCTTATCAACAGAAAGTGCTGCGTCAAGATGGAATAACCAAGTATGACGTCAGCCTTATTAGGGTTAGTAGTTAGTTAGGGTTTCAAATTATAAAAGTTTTAAGAGTTGTTTGACCACTTATCACTTCAATGTTGGGGAGCTGAGATTAGTGCCTAAGGGTAAATGGAGTTAATTAAAGAGAGGACACAAAGTTGAAGGGATAAAAGGCTAAGGACAAGAGGGAAGGGTTCTAAGGTGCTGCAATGGCAGGGCCCCAGANATGGCAAGGCCCTATCACCAAACCCTAGAAAGCAGGACGACCCTAGGTGTAGATAACCTAGGCCTTGGATGTCTCCTCCTTCTTAACTCTTAAAAGGCATGGTTAGCATAGGGGAAGAAGTAAAAAAAGTGTAGCAATGGCTAGGCTCATCCTTCCTTCTTCCTTCCTTCTTCATAGAGGACACTGCCTTGGCGTGGTGACTAGAGCTGACATTGTTACCCACAAGCACTTTCACAGAGATGATAAGGCTGGCTCGTGATGAGACCCCCTTTCCCTTGGCCATGCAACCAAAGGTCACTGCACTGGCATGGTAACCAGATAATGGCAATGTCATGCTGTTAGGTACCCATGAACATAATAGGCTGGCTCGTGATGAGACCCCCTATCCTCTTGGCTAGGTCTTGTTTTGTTATTTTTCTTTGGGTCCCTCTTGTTTCTTGTTGAGAGTCTTTTTATTGCCTTCTCGGGGATCCCTGGGCGAGGCATCTCTAGGTTTCATTTTTATGGTTTTTATCTTTTACCAGCTGCTTTTACCTTCTAGGTCTTTAGCCCCTTCTTCCCATGAGATAAGGTGCAACCCCACAAACAGATCATCCTAATGCTCGGACTAGGGGAATGGGACAGATGAGCGGGGGATAAGATGAAAAAGTGATGATATGATGGGAGCGGACGATGGCTCTTCAGAAATCCCCCCGATGACAAACCAAAACCTATGGGTACAGGCTTGCTAGGACACTCTGTCAATCCCCCCAATCATGGTCAAGTGGGTTAATGTAAGATCCAAGCAGTCGTCAGAGATAAAAGGAGTAAGATGCATATATCTAAAGGTTATAATGATCAAACATGACACATACCATGATACCTAGACCAATTACCTCATGGAGCAAGAGCCTCCGTTGATACAAGACCAGGCCGATGGTGATGGATGGTACTGCTGCTGACAAGATGAATCTGATGAAAGAAGAGAAGGATGGGCCCTCTAGGGCCATGCTCAGGTCAATCCTGCTCTTGGTACTCCATGTATAGGACCTGTGGGCCTCGAGACATGATCTCCTAGTTATCCCTAGAAATCAGGGATAATAGGTTCGTAGCGCAATTAATTTGCAGCGTGTACAAGGAAAAGAGTTCGCAACACTAACTAGAATTCGTAGTAGATAGGGTCATGGTTATAGAAAAGGGCTGCAATTGATATTTTGGTATAAAAAATAAGGGACTTGGGTCTGCAATGCTTAAGATACAAGGACTGTAGAAATTGACCAAGTGAAAGGAGTTTTGTAGCGCAAATACTATGGAATAGTTGACAGTGCACAAAAAAATTGCAGCAATAAGAGTCCGATTATGATTAACCTTCATGCAGTGAAATTGAGCATATAAACATGGTACCTGGTATATATGAACCTCAGCTATTGTCACATGCACTCAAATGACATTTCTTGGAAGCCTTTTAATCCACCTTCAACTGCTACAGGAAACTCGTAGCGCCATAATTTAAACCAGTTTGAAGCGCGCCTTGTTCAAATTGATAAACCTGCTTCTGAAACTGACTTGAAGGAAAATTGATGAATAGATGGCACTAAAAACAATAGAATACCAATTGCCACGTTTTCAAAACATGATGATGTGTTATTAGTGCATAATGTACTTTTCTTGATCCGCTGCGAACTTTCAGGCAAGTTTGCAACAGGTTGACTTGACATATGACTTGACCCCCAAATGGTTAGATACGACATAAAAGCACTTTTTACACCTTTTTGAGACACAACACTTGATAATGATGAGCTTTAAACCAAAGATGTGACCTACCCTTTCCCCATTTTTCTAATGATGATGACCACTATCATGACACCGATACTCTCACATGGACTATGATAAGTTTTCTTGATTGATGAGACAATCAAAACATGATTTATTTACATAAAACATGACTCAAAACCTAAAATAAAATGACCCTATGAATCAAACCTAGAAGCTTAAAAAATTTGACCCCTATACATCCTATGTGCTAACACAAGGTTAGAGTTTTGACTTCCTCAACCCTCAATTTGTGATAAGTTTGGACATTCTAGAACGACCTTGAAAATCCACACACGTCTAACCCCACACATTTGAATAATGGGGGTTGACATGGCATCCACTTATACCGTGGTGGTAAACAAGGTAGGTCAACTTGCAGGTGGCATAAATTTTGCCTGTGAGCTCCAATTGAGGTGTTGTTCACATCATTGGAAAGGTCTCAAAGTGTAGAAAACCAACAAGAGTGTGTGCATAAGAGATGAACTCTACAACCCCTAAAAATGTAATTTAATGCCTCAAAATGGCTCCAGAAGATTCCAAACCCCAATTTTCCAAACTGGGACCTGCAAGACAATTCCTCCATTTTTTTCCACCTAGAAAATACCAATATAGATGAAAAATTATATGATGACACAATCTAGATCATACATTCCCATTTAGGGAGGATTTTGGTCCCCAAAATATTTATTGAATGAGGTGATGAATTTTTTTCTGTACCTTCTCCTTGGAGTACCATTTTGATTTGCCTGAAAGTTGTTCTTTCAACCCAATCTGCCAAAGGTCAATTTGCCCTTGTCTTCTAGTTCTAGACTTCCTCTACAAAATTGTGTATTCTGCCAACTTTTCTTGAGCATCTGGTTCTAAGCCCTCTATGGTAGGTAAAAACTACACCACCTCCTAATCCAACATGGAAGGCTCGTAGAGTTTCAAATTCTCCACATTCACTACTAAGTAAATTCACATGTATGGGGGTAGATTGAGTATGTAGGTGTTATTTCCCACCTTCTCCAATACCTCAAAAGGGCCATACTGCAGAGCCTTGATATTCTTACCATGAGCCCATAGTATTTTATTATTTAGATGTAATGAAAATATGTCTCCTTCTTTGAATGATTTCTTGGTTATGTGTTGATCATGTCTAGCCTAATAGTTTTCATGTGACTTATTCAACATCTTATGTATTTGCAAATGGATCTGTCTAATATTTTTCATGAAATTTCTCTGCTTTCAATGCTTCTCCTATGATGTCTTCCCTCACTCCTCCTTGTTTTGCATATACAACATCCACAGGAAAAGAGGATAAATACCCAAAGCAAGTCTCAAAAGGGGCCTTGCCAGTAGAAGTGTAGATTGCTTTATTACAAGAGTGTTGAATATAGATCAAATTTTCATCCCAAGTCTTCAGATTTTTTTTTTTATTGTAACCTCTCAAAAGTTGTACCAATGTCATGTTGACTAATTTTGTCTTCCCATCTTTCTATGGATGGAATGTTGTAGATCTATTCAACTTCGTGTCCATCTTCTCCTAGAATGTAGTCCAAATGACATCGAGAAATCTGGTATCCCTATTTGAGATAATGCTCCTTGGTAATCCAAAGTGCACCTAGACCTGCTCAAAGAACATGTTTATAGCTTCTTGTACTTTGATGGTATTTTTACAAGGCATAAGAATTCACATCTTGCTGAATATCTCAACTACCACAAAAAGATAGTCATGTCCCTTCCGAGTTATTGGTAAACCACCCACAAAATCCATGGAAATGCTTTCTCAAGATCAAGTGGGTACAAGTAAGGGATGGTATAAACCTTTCTTTCTATTATTGGGCTTGTTGCTACAACAAAGTATACATCCTCTAATATACAATGCTACATCTTGTTGCATTCTAGGCCAATACATATACATTTGTAAGTTACCAATTGTCTTTCCAACACCAAAATGTCATGCAAGCTTGGATGTGTGAGCCTCTATGATAAGTTGCACTTTTTCACCTTTAAGAACACAAAGCTTGTCTAGATTTTAGAGTAACCCATTCTGGAGATGATAGTGAACCTTATTGTCATCTTTTTCTTCATGAACTTGACCTTGTAGCTGTTAAAACACCTCCTTGAAGTCCTCATTTTCTGTGTATGCCTCTTTGTATGTGTCATGGGTAAAAGGATCCATGTGCATAATAGTTCCCGAAGTTTTAATATTGGATGTCGGTGGCCTTGAAAGCATGTCCACTAACTTATTAATGTTTCTGTTCTTAAACTTGATGACTAGATCAAGTTGTTGCATAAACCCCATCCACTTGTAATGTATAGTTTGTTGAAGCTTACTCTGGGCCTAGAAATATTGTAGTGGTTGGTGATCTATGTGGATAATGGTTTCCTTACCCATCATATAATGCTTCCACTTCTTAAACAACTTGAACCAAGGCATAGAGTTTCCTATCATATGTAGGGTAGTTCAAAACTCCCCTATGAAACATCTCAGAATGATAACACACTAGCTTACCTCCTTGCATCAAAACTGCTCCCATAACATACCCACTTGCATCTGTCTCTACTTTGAAGGGCTTCTGCAAGTAAGGCAATGTGAGAACTAGTGCTAGACTAATATTTTGTTTTAGCTTGTCAAAATATTTATGTTGATTCTTTCCCCACTGAAAACTTTTACCGCTCATTGTTATATCACAGATTGGTGAAAATACCACTGAAAAATATGCTATGAACTTTCGTAAGTATTGTGTTTCCTAGAACAAATTCCAAAATTCAGTAACATTAGTAGGAAATGACCATTTTATGATGACCTCAATCTTTGGAGGATCTATATTGATCTCCCCTTCACCGATCACATACCCCAAATACACCAATGACTAATTGAGCAAACTCACATTTCTCGAGGTCAGAAAAAAACTAGTTCTTTTTCAGAGTCTCTAACACCTGCATGAGATTTGATATATGCTCCTCACAGGTAGAGTTATAAACCAATATATCATCCAAATAAACTATAACAAATGAATCTAAATATGTGTTTAATACATCATTCATCAGGCTCATAAATGTAGTTGGTGCATTCCACAAACCAAATGGCATGACAACCATTCATACAAACCTTTCCTTGTCTTGAAGGTGGTCTTCCAAGTGTCTTCTTCTTTGAAATGTACCCGATGGTATCCTAATTTGATATCCGACTTTGTGAAGTACTTGGCATGCTGCAATTGGTCTAACAAATCATTGATCTTGGGCAGAGGGTATCGATTATTGAGTGTAATATTGTTCAAGGATCTGTAGTCGATACACATTTTCCAATTCCTATACTTCATGGATGTGATAATGATAGGTGACCCACAAGGTGAAGTGCTTGGTTAAATCACTCTCTTCTCTAGCAGCTACTGCATCCGCTTCCAACACATACAATCTATACAACCCAATATTTGGTAATGGGGAGTCAGGAACCAACTATATATCATGCTCCACTTCCCTCTTAGGTGGCATTTTTTTAGGCTCCTAGAACACTTCTCTGTATGCTTGCAACAACTCCTCCAACTATTGTTTCTGCTTTCTAGTACATCCCTCCAAGGATGCATTTACTCCTATCAATTCATCACCTAGCTGATTCTCTCGTAAGAAAAACAAAACATACTTCTTTATTGAACTAATCAACATTTTGTCTTGGTTGGCACTTACCAGTGAGATCTTCGATTTACCTTTATGTGCATTGATGATGAAAGACTTCCAATCCTTGACCAAGCGGTATTGGTTTTCTCTCCGCATGAAGATCACATCCCTCATATACATGTAGGGGCTTCCAAACAGTACACCACACACATCAAGGGGTACTACATCTAACTCCACTTCATTAATAAAATATGCACTTACAACAAATTTGATCTTACACTGTTTTGTGACCTTGATCTTTGCATCCTTGTTTACTCACCCCAATTAATATGGGCTAGGATGATCATGAATCTCCAACCCAAGTTGCTGACCAGAACGAATGCTATGAGATTGTCTTGTGAACCGAAATCAAATAGAGCGTCTACTTGGTATTCTTTACCTAGGTCTTGACACTACAAGGAGAAAACCTTATAGTGGAGGTTTTACTGAACCTCCTTGAAAATTTTGTCGCTTCTTTGTTTATAGCAGAGGTAGGTGACCAAAGGTTTTTATGAAGGTCATTTTTACCATTAAACCTATAAGGAACATACACCCTAGTGCTTAAATGTTCTTAAGCATTATCATATGTTATAATAAAAAAACAAGCACCGAATAAAGTGCCCCGATGCCGTTGAACATTACAACCTGGTGCGTATCCATGTCATTAGGTGCATCGAGGTAGGGTAAATTAAAAATAATTACCAAACTGATTTTCTTTATTAAACTTCATCCCGTGCTTCAAAACTATCAAGCAAGAACCGATGGTCACTCTCTTTCTAAGGATGCCTTATTTGGGGTGCTCTACAACGAGTTTGATAACTCCATTGGTAGATTCCATACATTAAGAAATTTTGAAAATTACCATGAATTTTAATTTCCTCTCAATAGTGGAACCATGCCTTTAAGAGTATAGGTAAATTGTTTATGACCTTCCTATTTTCATTTTCATCCGATTAAAATTGAATTTGGCGTGAAATTTGGTTGTTTTTTGAATTTTTTTCCAATTTCCTGTGGTGCACCTGAACACTTCATCTCACCTCGGAGCCATTCTTCCTATGAGTAAATGCATAGTAATCATTGCCACCCATGCGTAAACTCTAAGAACATGCACCAATGTCATTCAAAGAAAAACACCATGATTAATTTAAAACAATAAACATAGAGGTGCGTCTTTTGTGATGCCTTGTTATTAGTGCGTTATAAAAGACAAGACACCACTAACCAACATGTCCCTGCTCTGGGAACACTGGAGCACCGATGCATTCAATTTAATCAAGTGCATTTCAAAGTTTACATCTCATAAAATTTAGTGTAGAGGTGCGTCCATGTTAACTAAAAGCATCGATGCTGTTAAAAGAACCGCACTAGGAAAAATAGTAAACAACTTGGCATAGCGGGGTGTCTCATTGGATGCCTCGTTACTGGTGGTTTGTACAACACAATGCATCATTAAACAAAATGTCAGTGTTCCAATAACACGGTAGCTCCAGTGCGTTCATATTAACACATCACACTACTTAATTTGCAATAAAACAATTTAACCTGGTGGTACCCCTAGGTCCAACAAATGCACTGATGATGTAAAAAGCACGACACCGGGATGAATATTTCACAATCTAGCAGTTTGGTGCATCTTATGGGATGCATCGCTAAATTACGTGGTGGTGCGACAATAAATGTGGACCACTAGTGCATCAACTCTAACATTATGCGCTGATGTCATTCAAAGAAAAGAATCACGATAAATTTAAAAAAATAAACATAGTGGTGCATAATTTATGACGCCCCATTACTGATGCATTATAAAAGACAATGCATCACTAAAAAACATGTCAATGCTCTGGGAACACTGGAGCACTGGTGCGTTCAACTTAACAAAGTGCACCACTAAGTTTACACGCCATAAAATTCAGGGTAGTGGTGCATCCATGTTAACCAAATGCATTGGTGCTATTAGAATAACTACATTAGGAAAAATAATGCATTGGTGCTATTAGAATAACTACATTAGGAAAAATATTGAATGAACTGGCATATCAGGACGTCTCGTTGGACGCTCCGTTATCGGTGCTCTATACAACACAACACACCACTAAATAAAATGGTGGTGTTCCAATAACATGGTAGCACCGATGCATTCATATTAACACATCACATCGCTTAATTTGCAATAAAACATTTTAACCTCGCGGTGCCCCTAGGTCCAAAACATACATTGGAGTTGTAAAGAGCACGACACAGGTCCAAATATTTCACAATTTAGTGTCACAGTGTGTCCTATGGGATGCACCGCTAAAATACGTGGTGGTGCAATAATAAATATGGATCATAGGTGCATGATAGTAACAACACCGCATGAAAATGTTGTTTTTCTGATATAGAGCACCAGTGGCGATGCGTAGTGATTGTTTTAGGCACAATGATTACTTTTCTACATTTTTTTGCAAACATAAATTAATTTTAGTTTTTTTTTAAATACAAGTTATTTATATATGTGTGTGTTTTATAATTTCATTTCATTTTATCTATATGTGTGTGCATGCCTAAAAATATTTGTATGTGAATCAAAGATGATGACGAGAGGAAGATGAGTGGCACCAATAACAAGGGTTCAAAACGTACACCTTTGCACATGAGTGGGAGGCCCAAGAGAGGGAGAGGGAGTTGTTCATTCACCCTATTACACCACATACACATGCCCTTTTGAGGGATGTTGGCGTCCTCAAGTTTTATGAGGAGGGTATATCCCTTAGGGGGAATTATCCATTGTTATAACAATTGATATGTTGTTGGGATCATGGTCAACAAACATTCAGGGTCAATCATGATCTGTGGTATCAACCCACATAAGATGTTGTTTATTTCATCATTGGGTTGTATAGGAGGGGGGAGGTTTAGCCCTGGTTCTTTGATCTATCACCTATTGTTGCAGGAGCGACCCAACTGGCATATGTACAAAGATATGTTACTCTGAACATTCTTTTTGCTTCAGGATTCCAAGTTATTGGTGGTCAGATGTGGATGAGTTCATTTCATAGAGAGGAGGTTAGGTGCATGTGTCTTATTGTCATGACACTATTAAGCCCTAAATAGTGGAACATTACCCCTTAATTGGGGCATATTACATTAGTATTATTATTTTCTTTATGTCGGCTTGGGTCCATTAGTTGTAATTGTACCTCCTAGTCTCCTATATATACCAAGGAGACCTTTTCATTTGGAATCATCTTGTATTTGTAAATTTATGTGGTGTATAAGGAGGTTGCCCCCTCAAAGAGGCTTATTATATGAAATTATCTCTTTTTCAAGGCCTTGATTACTTATTCTGAGGTTTTTTATGCTATTTTGATCTTTGGTTCTTAACATTTGGTATAAGAGCTCAATGTCTTGGGGTTTCACTGCTGCATATGAGACACCTTGGAATTTTCGCTATAATTTTTTTTCTACAATGTTTCAGAAGGAACTTCTAGGAGAATATTTAGTAGACGGATCAAGGTACTTGGGGTTAAAATTTCATCTCTTGAGACCTTATACTTTCGAAGATATAACCTGTGTAAGATAGGGTTTTGGAATCATATTGAATTTATTCATCGCAAAATTTTCTCTACAAAATTATTTCTGTGATGTTTTATACCCTAAAACTCAGAGGATATTTATATAAATGATCAAGGTAGATGTGATAAAAATTTCAACTTCTAGGTCATCCAAATTTTGTAGATACACCCTATGTAAGATAGGGTGGCTGATTAGTCATATTAACTAGTCTCAAACACGTGTTCCAAGTAAAATAGTGATATCCTCTTCAATGAGTATCCAAATTAAGTGAGACTAGTTGCATTGGAAAGTGGACAGTCAATAGTATTTTTGGTGCAAGTTTTAGAATCAAATATCATATATTGTTCTCTTAGCATGCTTTACAAGTACACTCTCCTGGAAGGGCACAAAATCAACAAGGTGTGGGGAAGTTACCATAACTTCCACTTGACACATCCAATTTTGATCATACCTGTGGCATTACATAGAAGACATATCAGACAAAAATAGAGAGAAATTTTTAGACCCAGAAGGGATGAAATTTTGGAGATACAACAAAAGAAAGATCGTCTAGCAGAACCACCTCGAAATTAAGGTTTAAAAGTGATACTTGGCCAACATGCCACCAAAAAATGGATTGGGTATTTTTAAGACTACAAACATACAAACAGATGTCCCTCAAGCAATCTAAGAAGGATAATAAATTATCACCAAAGTACTATGGCCCTTATAAGGTGTTGCAAAAGATTGGTACTATGGCATACAAATTGGAGTTGCCTCCATCTTCGCAAGTACACCCAGTTTTCCATGTTTCATGCTTAAAGAAGGTTATAGGTGACGAGGAAGGAAAAATAATATTTCTAGAACTTGATAAGGAAGGAAAAATCATATTGGATCCTGAAGCTATCACTGACACAAGAATTTTCCAGCTGAGGAATATATCCATTTCAGAGTATCTCATTAAGTGGAGGAAACTACCTGTTGAAGATTCCACTTGGGAAGATGAGTCTTTTATACAAATGCATCCATAATTACTTAAGCATTGCAGACAAAACTTGTCTGAAGGGAAGGGGCATGTTAATCCCTAAATAATGGCACATTACCCCTTAATTGGGATATATTACATTAGTATTGTTATTTTATTTATGTTGGCTTAGGTCCATTAGTTGTAGTTGTACCTCCTAGTCTCTTATATATACCAAGGACACATTTTCATTTGGAATCATCATGTATTTGTAAATTTATGTGGTGTATAAGGAGTTTCCCCCCTCGAAGTGGCTTATTATCTGAAATTATCTCTTTGTCAAGGCGTTGAGTACTTATTTTGAGGTTTTTTATGCTATTTTGATATTTGGTTCTCAACAAAAACTGTCACACTTTAGCTTTGATGGGTGGTGCATTAGTTTCCCTTTGATTCATTATGTAGTTAGTTTAGTGCAGAGGCCCCGATTGATTAGGTGGACAAAGATTTTTTTGAGACAATTTTGTTTTGCGTTGGACCGTTGTCGCACCGTTTTAGATGGGAGGAGATTCTTCCCATTTGCGTCAAAGTTATTTACGTTATTTATTGAGAGGGATCATGCCACTCAACCAAGAGTATCATGATTTTCTCCTAGGCCTATGTTTGATGTGCATATGCACATGTGGGGGCAGATGTTTCACAAGAGGGGCCTATTGGAGTGGATGTGTACTCCGATTGATAGGGAGGTATGTGATTTTTAGGTTGGAGAGGACAATCTTGTCCTCAATGTTGTACAATACTTGTACGCGAGGATGGATTAGAGAGGATGTCCAAACATCTTGTTTACAACAGCTAAGCCACTATATGAGAGAGGTAATATTATCATTATATTTTGATAAATCTAGTTTCATATTTTTATGTCTTATTTAATGCACATGTAATTTATTGTAACATTTTGTTTCAATTATATTATTATTATTATTTATTGTTTTGCAAATATTGACACTTATGTTTTGGATGAGCCTCCCAAATAGAATGAGGACATGGAGGAGGCAAAGGAGTAGCTTACAATACATAAACCCCACATGCCATGCAGGCTGGATTAGAGAGTTCGTATAGAGGTGGAGGACCACCTATGTGCTATTATGGTTAGTCATGGAGTGGTACTTGCACTAGTTCAAGACATATTATGGGTATCGGAGCCGTCTACTATATGAACGAATCTATCTTGTGACATGATGTCATTGATTCGTCATATTGTCGATGTCTTCAACCTCATCGAGAAGTTGAGGGATCCTACTCATGCTACAAATGATTCTACTTCATTTGGCTCATCACTAGACTGATCTACATATTATACCCCACCACATGGTCCTCCTCCTCCTCCTCCTATTTCTCCTCCACATATGTCTGCACCATCCATTGATTCTCCTGCTTCCCCTCCACATGTGTTTGCACCATCCACGTCTGATCCTCCTCTTGCTCCTCACGCTCAACATATATCTGCATCATCCACATTCGATCCTTCTCCCCCTCCACATGTGTCTACACCATCCATAGATCCTCCCACTTCTCCTCCACATGCATCACCATCCACCAATCCTCCTCCTCCTCCTCCTCCACTTGTGTCACCATCCACTGTTCCTTTTCCTTCTCCTCCACATGTGTCATCATCCACCGATCCTCCTTCTCCTCTACATGTGCCACAAGCTTTTGATGCTTTGGACACTATGTTCACTTTAGATACTGCTGCACAAGTTGATCTTGGTGGAGACACATTTGATAACATGCTTTTGTCATTTCTTTCTGACATAGGTACTGATAAAATTTCTACTTTTGGTAGTAGAGACATTGATGCCTCTAGCTCTATTGGTTGACCTAGCTAGTAGTGGTACTCATTGACATGTATATTAATTGTTTTATATTTGATTTGAGATGTGTATGTGACATGTTTAATGAAGATTTTGTTGAGATGTATGTTTGACATGTATCTTGATATGTATATTGCTCATGTATATTGTGTTTTTCATATAATGTTGTGGTTATTGTTGTTTGATTTATAAAATGTATTATGAGTATGCTAATGATTAACATTTTTAATTATTTCTCTATTTTTAAAGTAAATTTGAGACATATCACTCTTTTAAATCTATAGTTGCCATATCATGTTTAAATTTATTTTTATGAAATCGTTTAATTTGAACTGTAATTGTAAAAAATCATAACCATTAATGCTATATAATGTTTAACTTTTCTTCAAGGTGAATTGTTTGTTGTCCAACAAGATACAATATGTTGATTGAACGTGTTTAGAAACAAAAATACTTCAACAAGATGAGTGAAATGATTGTGATTTGAATAATTATGCCTTTTTCATATATTTTAATAATAGTGCTATAGTATAATGATTCATTAATAGTACTGATGATGATGTAATAATAATGTTCTTTGTTTATTCAAAGATTACAAGACAAAGTTATAATATAATTGTTTAATAAAATCACAAATATTGTATTTTATTATATTTTATTTTTTCCAAAGATTTTATTAATTTATATTATCCAACTATTATAATATATTAAATTTATTTAATTAAATTTAAAATATTAAATATAAATAATAATAATAAATTTTGATCTATACACTTTCAATGAAATGGTTTCACAATATTTTACTTTATTACTAACTTTATGGAACTTCTATTAAAAAAGTATGTAGAAGTATGTACGTATTAGTTGAATCTTCTATTAAAAAAGTATGGTAAGTAATGTATTTCGTTGATTTTGTATTAAAATGTATGCAAATATCGGATTTGGTTAATGAATGAAAAAAATAAATTTGAATAAATACTCCTATGACTTTTTTTTCCATCTATTTTAATGATAAAGTTATAATAATTGATCATTACATTTATAATAGTTATATTATTTAAAATTATAATTAATTAAATTTAAATTATTAAATATGAAAACCAATTCATTAACAATAATTTATTTCAATATTTGTTTTCAATCTTTGGCTTCCATGGTAACAATTTAT
>JASDQU010682347.1:0-16059 GCA_032191745.1 Picea mariana | reverse complement strand
ATTGTAAAAAATCATAACCATTAATGCTATATAATGTTTAACTTTTCTTCAAGGTGAATTGTTTGTTGTCCAACAAGATACAATATGTTGATTGAACGTGTTTAGAAACAAAAATACTTCAACAAGATGAGTGAAATGATTGTGATTTGAATAATTATGCCTTTTTCATATATTTTAATAATAGTGCTATAGTATAATGATTCATTAATAGTACTGATGATGATGTAATAATAATGTTCTTTGTTTATTCAAAGATTACAAGACAAAGTTATAATATAATTGTTTAATAAAATCACAAATATTGTATTTTATTATATTTTATTTTTTCCAAAGATTTTATTAATTTATATTATCCAACTATTATAATATATTAAATTTATTTAATTAAATTTAAAATATTAAATATAAATAATAATAATAAATTTTGATCTATACACTTTCAATGAAATGGTTTCACAATATTTTACTTTATTACTAACTTTATGGAACTTCTATTAAAAAAGTATGTAGAAGTATGTACGTATTAGTTGAATCTTCTATTAAAAAAGTATGGTAAGTAATGTATTTCGTTGATTTTGTATTAAAATGTATGCAAATATCGGATTTGGTTAATGAATGAAAAAAATAAATTTGAATAAATACTCCTATGACTTTTTTTTCCATCTATTTTAATGATAAAGTTATAATAATTGATCATTACATTTATAATAGTTATATTATTTAAAATTATAATTAATTAAATTTAAATTATTAAATATGAAAACCAATTCATTAACAATAATTTATTTCAATATTTGTTTTCAATCTTTGGCTTCCATGGTAACAATTTATGTCCAAGCTTTCTCTTTACCTCTCTCGCCCCTATCTCTCTCTAACTATGTATGTTAATCTCCTCTTCATCTGGGTCTTTCCCCTCACCACTCTTGCCTCTCCTCTTCATTTCTCCCTTCAAGCCATCACTTACAAACTCTCAGAGTAGGGCTAACAGAACAACTTTAACAATACTGGCTTCCAAAGATCACATAAAAAATCACGTTCTTTATTGACAATGCACACTTAAAAAGTCATTGTTTTTTTTTTTTTTTAATTTTTCTGCAATATCATTTTTTTTCCACCAAACAGTACGAGAAATATCAATCTAGCTTTACAAAATTTGAAATAATTACTCGATCCATGAAAATATCCTCCTCGAACATAGCAAATGTGAATTTGGCACTCTCACTAATCTAGATATGAATGTGGTTATGGCCAAGCGATGTAATATGAAAAATGTATTTTCTTGTTTCAATAAATAGAATGTGATACCAACTACTGGGAATATGGATAGAGATGGGGGATGAGTTTTCCACAAGAGAAGAGATTGTCAAGAGGGGTCCAAAGGGGGAAATCAATTATAGGTATTAATCCAAACCCAATTTTTTTGAATTCTATTATCATTTGGGGAAAAGTTCTATTTATTTATTTATTTTTATTTTTTATGTTTGAGTGTATGAGAGCCCAATCAATAAACTCATGTAAGAGGGTGGGTGTGAGAGTCACATGCCATAGTTATTGGAAGCATGGGGCTGAAACAATCAACATTAGGTAGAGTGAGCAGTTGTTTGTCTAGAGAAAATAGAGGAAATTCGTATGGGGGGATCAGAAAATTGTTCACATAGAGTTTTGGCATGAACAACAATCAGAGAGCAAGGAAGGAGAGTTCCAAAGTTAGAACGAGAAGGTTGGGCGAATTTAAGAGCACGTGGGAGTGTTTTTGGAGCATTTTGGAGCTGGAAATTGAAGAGTCGGGTTGTTAGGCATGAAGAGTGAAATCTTGAGTGGGTTGTACTGTAACAACAAGTGTTTGATGTTGGTTACTGGTAGTTTTTCTAGCAGTGATTTCCCTTGAGTTCCCAAGAGAGGCATTCCTAGATACCTGAGCCAAAGAGACCTTGATATACTAATGGGATGCCAGATGGAATAAGAGTAGTGAATGGGTACATTCCTTGGGTTGGGCAGATCAAGAGGAAGAGAGTTGGAGGAAATTCAGGATAAATGTAGTAGAACACTAGTGGTTGTGTGATAGTGAGTTGTGAGTGGACTGTGAGAGGCACACTTCTCTAATGGATTCCTAGCCCTAGCTTGGGGGTGACTTGCTATTGAAATTTATAACAACAGGTCTATGGTTGGGTGGAACGTCCTTTCAAAACAACTGGTTGCACAACTGTTTTAAAAGACAAATGTTTATCTATTTCTGAGTTACTTCACGAGTTTAATTGTTGTGCTTAACTTGGTGTATGTGAATGGTTTATTTGTTGTTGTGAATGAGTTATTAGTTGCATTCATGATCATTTAGAAAGTCGTAGATACATTTAATCTTTTTGTATCAGAATCTGGTAAAAAATGTGTAAAAATCGTAGTTCGTAAGCTATAGGAAATTATTAGCAGAAAATTTTCATTTTTCATGTGTATTCCACAAGTAATGTCCCTCGGTTAGGCTAGGGAACATTATATTATGGTATCAGAGCACAAGGTTTCAACATTGGCTTGCAAGAGCTTGCTACATGAACACATAAGTTGTTTGGATCAAATTTTTTCTTTTGGGTAAAAAAATTATTTTGCTATGGGACAACGATAGAAGGGATAATTTTTGTAGTTTAATGTTGCCATAGAAACTATGTTCAAGTGATTCCTCAGGGCCATGGATTTTGATCGAGCTCTCACTTTCTCGATTTGGGCATCGAAATCGGGATTTATACCTTCTTGAAGACAACACATAAGAGCCGTCAATCGAGCCTTAGCGTGGATCCCCGATCGTTGATCTACGATCTATATTGTTCTTTATCCCATAGGTATGGGAAGGGGGTTCATGTTAATTGTTTATAATTAAAACTGGAACCTTTGTGACTTTTGCGTGAAGCACAAAGATCCGTAAAACCCTATGGAGTTTGTGCACAATATATACTTTTGGCTGAGGTAATCGATACCTCGATGGGCTGGATCCTTTTGGTAGGGTATAATGGAACTTGAATCTAGTGGTTGGTGGACCAACATCAGACCATAGTTATTTGGATGGAGCTTGCATGGGGGTGGTCAGGTGATCCAGTGTCCCGTTGGACCAATGGCACTCGGTGGCCTAGTGGATTGGACTGGAGTCAAGTGGAAGTTCCACGGGATCATAAGTGTTTTGATCGACACCTAGTGGTCGATGGACCATACTAGAGTCAATTGGGAAAGTCGATTAGAAGGTTGAGTGTGGTGATTGATGCCCTAGTGGGCCTATGGCCAAGTGGACCAATGGCCCAGTGGATTGGACCATAAGTGTATGGTGGAGAATTGGATGGAAGTTTTGTGGTGGGTTGGTGGCCTGGCCCGGAGTTGAAGTCTTGTGAGGAGAAAGGAAGGTATTTCCTAGTGCCTGGTGGCCTGGTGCCTGCAGTCACCAGATTAGAATCTTATAGAAGTGAGGAGAGGGACAAGCATTCCCTGGTGACTGGTGGCCTAGTGATCAAAGCCATGCCAATGCCACACTAATGCCATGTTAGTGCCACGTCGACAGATTGCCACATAGGTAAGAATATTGTATTGATTCAGATTGAAATGAAAATTCTAGGATTTTTCCATGGTAAGGAGATCTACAAAAGAGCCACAGAGGGCCACTGCCCATTTCTGCTTGGATTTGTCATAAAATGCAAAATAGTGGTTTTTAAAGATACGGGTCTAGATCATTGACAGAGGTACATATTAAGTTAAAATTCTTGGAGGGGGTCCAAAAAGAAGATATTAAAACAACCCATGAAGGAATTGAATAAATTCTAATGGGTTTGGAATGGGGATGCTGAGATAGGGAAAAATCCACTATTCTGGACCGCTTTTTAGGGATTTTTGGGATTTTCAAAGGAGGAAAAGGGCCCCGAGATGGAAAAATTGGAAAAATTTATTTACTTGACATTTTGTATACTCATCAAGACAAAACACTTTGGTTTATTGAAATTTTTCCATAAGTGCATACTTTGAGAGATAGTTGGTTTGGCTAAAAATTCCAAGTCCGAAAAAATGGGTGAAAAAATTACAAAGTTGTCATTTATAGATTGTTGCAGTTTTTGACTGGAGCATCAGATTGAAAATATGAGAGTTGTTATGAATTCCCTCTCATCATTGTTATCTATGTTTCCTACAAAAGTTTTCCTAGTTCCTAACAAATTTACTTCTATAAGAGGTAGAAGTTGGTGTCTGGGATTAATTGCACCAGAATGAAAAGTATGCAAGGAGTAAATTAGCAATATTCAGTTGACCATAAATTTATGATCAGAGCTCAAAATTGAACAAGAAAGCAGTCATTGGAAATATCTTGGATAGGAGAACCCATACATTAAACCAGAAAATTGACCTTGGTAATATAAGTTACAATCAATGCAAAAGAAGGTGTCTGGCGGCATTAAAGAGCAAAAAAAAAATTATGCATTCTTTTCCAAAATTGTGTATGTATATATTTTTGTCTAAAAAATATTTTTATTTGTATGAACATTTATTATAGAATTTAGAGGTACAGGAAGATATTTTGGTTTAATGTATGAGAACCACAACAATGGAAGATGCCCAAGGGTCCTACAGTCACAAAGAGGAATTAAGAGGTCTGCATGTCAGCATAGGAAATGTTGAGACATAGTTTAATGGAAGAAGAGACAGATGTGAGCCTACAACTATGAGGAGCTTGCAAAGAGAAGTGTTGAGTTTTTTTTTCCAGGGGAAAAAGTGTAATTTTATTTCATCAAATGTGAACAAAATTACATTTTGTAGATACACTATTCGAATAATATATTGTTGAGTATTGTATACATAAAAAATTTTGAGCTACAAGTTGTCTTGTTCTACTATATGCTGAGTATCGATTACTGTCCTATCAAAATATGACTGAAGTCTACTATATACATCATTACATATGCTTCCCATAAATAATTGAGAAAGATAGATATAAACTATAAACAAAAAACTGATGTATCTGGATGTGATCCAAAATAGTGTTGTCCTTTAGTCAATAAAAGGACAACGAAAATATTCCGAGATCTACCCATTTTGCGATTCTGTTATTTTCTACTATCCCATAGTTAGTTGAATCCTCTCTTTCGACCTCTTGTTCGCTTCTTGGTTCCTTTCCCTGTAAACATGACGGCAAGTGAAAACATCAAAAGTGTCCTGAAGTGTCTTTATGCCATCCAGGATGATCTCAAGTCTGATGTTGTAGCATCTTTGTGTTCCTCTGGACCAATTTATTACATTCACGGAATCACCAAAAAAAAAAGAGAACGACAAACCTATTCGATGGCAAAGTCAATGAGTAATTTGAGGCTCATTAATTATGCAAAATTGTTTGTTCCATCTCCTAGCCCAAAAGTCATGGAGAAAAAATGAGATTCTGATAGAAAGAGGATCACTCCTCCCCTGCATAGGTTGTTTTGTGAAGCTCCATCAAAGAAACCCCATGGTCTAGTGATATCAATTTCTTCCTCCTGAGTGTTTCTTACTCTAACTATTCTCGATCCTCGTGGAAAGGAAGAGAGAATAGCTAGAATCAATGCTGCTGAAATTTTTGGAACCATAGGTTTGTCATTAAACATGAGAGAATTCCTAGCAAGCCAAACCCCCCAAATTACCAGCAGGGGTAATGATTTGATTCCTTTTAAATCCATGTGTAAGCACCATTCATGCCAAGCTTGGTCCATAGAATGTCTGATCGAATTGCATTGTAAACCTGCTAACCGAGATCATTCAGACCAAACTTCCTTTATACACTTGCACTCGAGAAAGATATGAATGATTGTTTCCTCTGCTGATTTACATAGTATACACCATCCTGGGCCATATTTGTTCCTTTTCTGCAGATTGTCCAGGTTGGTGCTTTATTTTCCAGCATGTTCCACATGAAGAGCCTTGTCTTTGTTGGGCACTTTAATTTCCATAGTTTTTTCCACCACCAGACCGACGCTCTTTGATGGAGATTTATACTCAGATGTGTATATCCTTCTTTTGAAGTGTAAAGACCAGATGGGGAAATATCCCAAATTAATTCATCTTCCTGATCTCTTAATATTATTTATGATATCTTCAATTTTGAAATATATATGTTTATTTCCAATAAATCCACTCCTGCTAGACCTAGGGATACCGCCGATCTCCAACGTTGTGACCATAGAGTAGTTTGGAATGGATATACAATTTGATTAGGCATGGATACACCTCTCATTCTTAGAGTATCTATGATATGATCTGGAATTAAATGTTGATGATCACATCCTGGCCAAGGGTCCACTCCCAACCTGACTCTATGGCTATTTCCTATCATCTAAGCCAATCCTTCACCAACGATTGAAAATGGTTTTGTGACTGCTTTCCAAATGAATGAGACACCCGACCTCACCTTTGTTGGATTTCTGATCCATCCTTCCAATGAGTCTGGTGCAATATAATTTTGGAACACAATTCCAGTCCAAAGACTGGTGGTCTTCAATAACCTCCAACCACATTTTGCAATTAGGGATTTGGAGAAAAGATAGATATTTTTCAGTCCCCAACCTCCCAAAGCTGTTGGGATTGCTATATTTCCCCATCTGACCCACAGGGAAACATGGGAGTCTTCTTTTCCACACCAGAGGAACTTGAAGCAATTTTTTCTGGCTGCTTCCAAAGTTCCTTTTGGAATCCAAGATAGAGACATCCAGTAGAATGGTATTTCTTCCAGAACCAATTTGACCAACACAAGTCTTCCCGCTCCAGAGAGCCATTTGTGGCTCCATATTTACAACCTTTTCTCTAACTTTCCCAATAGCCAAAGCCATTCCACCTTTCTGTAAGCATTTGGATTTAAGTTGAAACCTAAATATTTCAGTCCCTCATCAAGATCCTTGACAATAAAGGGGGAACTCTACCTAAAAAGATGTAATTCCTATGCTGAGAGAAGATTTGTGGAAAGAGTTGATCTCCTCTCATTGAATTGCATTCCTGTAGTTATGGAAAATAGAGTTAGTATGTATTTTAGAGTCTCTGCATCTCTCCTTGAGCCCTCACAAAAAATAAGTACATCATCAAACAAGAGCAGGTGAGTAATCCAGAAATTTGGATCCCCGAGAAGGATCTGAGTCTTCTTGCTTCCCCAATTTCTCGGTCGAGGCCTTCAACAACCAAGAGAAACAACAATGGAGAGAGGGGACAACCTTGTTTCAGTCCTCTTTCTGAATGGAAGAAAATGGAGGATGACCCATTTATAAGGATTGAGAAAGATACTGTTGTAATGCATCTCATGACCCACCTAATAAAGGCAACTTCAAATCCAAGATGTGTTAGAAGAAGTCTTATATAAATCCAACTAAGTCTGTCATATGATTTTGAGAGGTCTAATTTTAAAATGGATCCCTTCATTTTTCTGGTTTTAAGACCGTGCATGCCTTCCTGAGCCACTCTTATTGCTTCATGAATTTGTCTACCT
The DNA here is from genome assembly GCA_032191745.1 of Picea mariana. Taxonomy (NCBI): domain Eukaryota; kingdom Viridiplantae; phylum Streptophyta; class Pinopsida; order Pinales; family Pinaceae; genus Picea; species Picea mariana. The sequence continues at coordinate 8,597 of JASDQU010682347.1, read as the reverse complement.
TGCAAGAAACCAAATTGTTCACTTGAAATATGGTTTGGGAGGATGAGCTTTATTCTTCTAGCTATGATTTTGGTCACAAATTTTTAAATACAGTTAGAAAGGGATATTGGCTGAAACTCATCAAGGGAGGAAGGATTATCATATTTAGGAATTAAGGCGATGAATGTGGTGTTAAATCTTGCAAGAATTCATCTAGAAAGACGAGTGTCCTCTACTACCTTCAGAATATCTTGTCTCAAGATCTAATATATCCCCTGAAAGAATTCAATTCCCCAACCATCTGGGCCTAGGATTTTGTCCTTTTGGAAACTGAACAATGCTTCTTTAATCTCTTCCTCCAAAATTTATTCCATTAGGGACCGATTATCTTCCTCCTCCACAAACTTCAGGAAAAGCTGAGACATCCTTACCACTTCTGCTATTATGGCCTGATTTTCTTCTCTGAGAAGATTTTGAAAGTGGGTTACTCCGATTTTGGCCATCCCTTTAAAGGTGTTCTCTACAACTCCGTGCTGATCCTCCAAGATCTAGATGGAATTTTCATATCTCCTATCTTTTTCATATGATTGAAAGAACTTTGTGTTCTCATCTCCTCTTTCCAACTATATAACTCTACTTTTTAGTCTTTAGGCTTCTTCCTTCTCCTTGATGAGATTATTCATTCTATCTTCCAACCTAAGGATGGATTCCTTTGATCCTTGAGTCGTAATACCCCCGCCCCCCCCCATCCTCTTCATAGATCATCTTAAGAGCTTCCTCAATCTCTTTCAGCTTCTGATCTTCTCTTTTCCTCTTATGAAAATCCTAGATCTTGAATTTTTCCTTTATCTTTTTTAAATTTGCAACAAATTGATAAGATGCAGAAAGATGATTCCTTTGATAAAAAATAATCCAGTTATCCTTGATCAAGGTGATGAAGGACTCATATTTCATCCAGGTCATGCTGAACTTTATGGGACTTGCAGGTTTTGTAGGCCCTTGTTTGATTTCCAAGAAAATCAGGAAATGATAAGAAATCCCTCCATTTCCAATCCATTGCCTCATCATAAATTGTCTTTCGAGAAGAGAATCTACCACTAGGAAGCAATCTAGTATTTTATCCACTCTGGCCTCTCCCACCCTATTGTTCCTCTAGGTAGACTTAAGGTGGATTGGTTCCACATAAATAAGGTTTCTTTCTTCCAGTTTTTGTGTGAAGAATCCTGCAAGAGAATTAGCTCGTGCATGAGGCTCCCAAACTTATAGTTGCTCCAAAGAAAAAAAATAGATCTCCTCCCAAAATGATCGAGTTGCCTCTCACCAAGGATTTACTGAACATGGATTCCCAAAAAGAAACTCTATCTTGATAAGGTTCGTAGATATTTATGATCTGGATATCCTCCCCCATATCTAGAGCCCTGAAAAAAAACCCAATGCCTGAATCCAAACCCCAAAAATTTAGAGCCTTCACTGTCCTAAGGTTCCATCCTAGGGAAAAATCACAAGATCCACCTCTTACATCCAAAGTCAACAACTGCCACCCTAAAAACATACCTTCCAACTGATATTTCACCTCCTTCCCTTCTCCTAAAGTCTCCTGAAGTAAAATTACATTTGTGTGTTCGAGATTGACCACCCTTTTTAAATTTGGTCTTTTTATGGAACCAACAAGACCCCTGCAATTGAAAGACATTAGTTTCATACCAAACCCCTCTTATGGGATCACACTTCTCTAAGCGCATGTTCAATAGACTGTTGTTTTCCTCCCAAAAGATCACTTTTTGCCTTGTATTGAGCCTTTGAAAGAAAATTTTTTCTCCCCCTTCCCCCTCTATCATGGATCCTATGCGTCTCCTTACCCAGGCCCCCTTATGACATGGAATTTGAATGTGAGTGGAGGAAGTATCTAGAGGAAGAGTTTTCAGAGGTTGAAAAGGAGGTTTCTTCCTCAAAACGGCTAGCCCTCGGGCCATAAGAAATCTCCGAAGGGGGCAGGCCATGGCTATACATGTCATCCACTTGAACCAGGTTAATGGAGGGCTTTGGGGAGATTGATAAATTTCTAAGAGAATCAATCCACTCATTTCCAGACAAAGTTACATTTTTGAGAAAAAATTTTATGGAAGAGAAAGGAGGGCTAAGGTTACTCGAAAAAAGACATGAAGAGTCTGTTGGAAAAGATCTAAGGGATTGCTGACTTCCATCCAAGCAACTAACGCTACAGACTATTGTTGGGACTATAAGCATATCATGCTTCCTTTTCTCCTCGACCTCCTTCTACAAGGATTTTCCCGACATCGATGCTTCTTGAACCGCATCCCTATCTGAAGATAATTTCCCCTTCTCCTTATCCCTACAACCACTCTGCTCCACCGAATTATTTTTCCTTCCTAAAGTCCTGAGAGGGAGATTGCAGTCTGCCACCACATGACCATATAGATGGCACCTTCGAAAATGAAGGAGAACATTTTCATAGTCCAGTTTTTGTGTATGGATATAATGACCCCATTTTAGATCCAATTCTTTTCCCAACCCTTCTCTCACATTGATTCATACCATAATTCGAGTGACTTTCCCTTGCTTAGATTCCTCAAAGGACATAGCGGCTTCCAAAAAATCCCCAAGAAAATTCCCAATGTTCTTGAAATGTTCCAGAGTCCAGAATTGGAGAGGTAAAGTAGGAAGTCTAACCCAAATCAGAATCGTATCCATCCTTTCCCTACTTGCATCGAACATAGGAGTCTAAGGTTTGAGTAAAAAAGGAGCGTTTTTGAGGCTCCAGTTATTTCCTAGCACCCATAAGGTATGTTCTTGTGTCAAAAAATTGAAAGAAAACCAATTCATAATTAGTTCTATGATCTCCGACACATATCCTAGATGTTGCAACCAGACCGATCATGCCCATTCTACAACTTTTTTTCGTGAAAATGAGATGCCACTTTCTCTACCTACGAGGGTTTGACTTTCCATTTGGATAACTTGATGAAAACCTATTTCCTCCCCGAGAACCAAACTTTTGATTTTTCCCCTCATCTTTAGGCATTTCCTTTTTTGACTCTTGTCTCCACCAGTTCTAAACCTAGGCCTTCCTTCCTCTGAGCCTCCGGTGTTCTCAAAACTTTCCAATCCATTACGAGGCAACCTAGAAACATCCCTTTTTCCACACCACTCCCGTTTCTCATATGTGTGAATAAAAGCTTAGATAAAACCTAATTTTTTTGAATGAGGAGGCGAGAGCTCAACCCTAGCCTGGGGCTAGGAAGAAAAACCAATCAACGAGCCTTCAACCGTCTCCACCACTAGGGAATTAAATTTTTCTCTTAGCCTACTAGGGATACAAAATTCTACAGGATGGGGGGAGTTTTCCAAATAAAGATTTCAAACATATGTTGGAAGGCCCCACTCAGAACAATTTAACCCATCTGATTACATGGGATGTGTATGCATAAACCCTATCGGTGGAGAAATCAAGATCTCATGATGAAAACTTGAAACCAACCCCGATATAGAAATAATAACTGATTCTATAGTAGAAGGGGATGGGGAAGAAAAGAGGGGAAATTTGCATGAAAAAACTAGCCCTTCACCTTCCATACCATGAAGCTATCGACTCATCCTTTTTGTCCCTTCATGAGCAGTCAATCATCCCTATTCTACCAGACTGCCACCATCTATCACTGCCCAGATGTCACAATGATCCAGATAGTCAGAGGAATAATCCACGTTTTCCTCCAACTCCACACTGAAATCTGACAACTAGCTCCCACCCTGTCACCACAGAGTGGTCATCCCCCCAAAACCTCAGAGCTCTCAACCCCATTCGTCAGACAAGGTTGACCTAAAGAATCTTACTCCGATTAAATTTAACTAATTGCGAGAGAGGTGCAGAGTTATAGGGATGATAATGAAATTTTTATGAAGGCTGAGGAAGATATACTTCAAAGATTGAACATGTTGCAGAAGAAAACCAATAAAGACTCCGACACAAAGAATGAAGCTAGTGCTAGACAAGTGACAACATCCAAATCCTATAGAAGAAGAGATGATTATGGGAATGACATGCAATCAAGGAGCATGAGCATGCACCATCATTCTGCAGAGCAATCCACTTGGAGAGCTCATGGAAGTTCAGGGCCAGGGAGCAGCCAAAGTGTGTCTCTTGTCAGGAGACAAAGCATAATGCCTGAGGGAGACATCTTGCAAGGTGAACTCAGAAAAATAAAGCCACCTACTTTAAATGGTGAGCATAGGAAGGGAGAAGAGTTCGAGGCCTGATTATTGGAAATGAAGAAATATTTCTAGTTGCATGATCACCCCTCAATGGTAGAAACACGAATTACAACCTACCACTTGCAAGGAAAGACAACTATGTGGTGGGATCAACTTAAGAAAGCCAATCATCTTGATGAGAATATGGTCTCATGGAGATGGTTCAAAGTATATTTCCAAGAGAAATATTTGTCTAAGCATTACTATGAAAGGAATATGAAAGAGTTCTTTGAACTCAAGTTGGGAAGCATGACAATGGATGAATACAATAAAATATTCTTTTAATTTTTGAAGTATGTGGACTTCATAAAATATGAGAAAGTAAAAATCCAAAGGTTTCTTAGTGGATTACCCTCTTTCTACAGTGCCAAGATACAATATGATAACCTTAAGACTTTGGAGGAAGCCATAAGGAAATCAAAGCATATCTATCAGCAAAGAAGAGGGATACTAGTCTTTAAAAAGACTTGGAATGACAAGATGAAAGGAAAGAGGGATCACAGACAAAAAGGTTTTAAGCCAACCAATTTCACAAAAAACTCCCAAGCAAATCAACAAGGGAAGTCAACCCAAAATTAGCACAAGACAACATATTCATTCAGGAAAAGGCCAAAGAAACAACCTGTACAATGTTGGGGATGTGAGGGAAATTGCTTGTATAGGGACCTCCCCCACAAATGAGAAAGAACGAGGACTATCCAAAACATACAAAAGGATGAATTAGTGGAAGACATGGGATGAAAAATGCCAAGGATTTATGCAGACTTGGACAACAAACAATCAAAATATCAATCCCCCATGATTGAGGTGGAAAGCAAGATTAATAACCAACCCATAACAATTTTAATTGATTATGGAGCTAGCCATAATTATATAAACTCTAACATTATTGAAATATTTCACTTGCAAAGGAGTAAGCATAAGAAATATTGGTTAGTTCAGTTAGCCAAAAGGGCTAAGAGAAATATCAATGAGTTGGTTAAAGATTTTCCAATAGACATGAATGGACTCAAGACAAAGGTAGTTGTGAACATTATACATTTGGATTCATATGATTGTCTAATTGTCATGGATTGGTTGGAAAAACACTATGTTTTCCTAGATTGTTATAAAAAAACAATAACTTATCTTGATGAGGGAGGGAAACAAAGAAAGATTCAAGTCATTCCGAGATTTATAACTATTAGATAAATTTCATCCATGTAGTTGAAAAGAGTGTTTCAGGAAGGGATGCCAATTGTTTGCAGCCCACATGGAAGAGGCAACTAGAGATAAAGTGGCAAGCCTTGAAGACCATACTGTCTAAGAGATTTTGAAGATGCTTTTGAAGAAATCCTAGGATTTCCAACAAAGAGAGACATTGATTTCTCTATTGATTTGGTGCCTGGAGTTGCCCAAGTGTCCAAGACACTTTACAGAATCGACACACCATAATTGAAAGAAATACATATGCAACTTGAAGAAATTTTGAAGAAGGGGTATATACACTCAAGTGCGTCACCTTGGGGAGCCCCAGTTCTTTTTATAAAGAAGAAGGATGGGAATTTAAGGCTGTGTATTGATTTCAGACAACTGAATAAGGTCACTATAAAGAAAAAAATATCCTTTACCAAGGATTGATGATCTATTTGATCAGATGAAAGGTGCAAGAATCTTTTCCAAGATTGACTTGAGATCAGGTTATCATCAAGCGAGGATAAAAGAAGAAGATATCAACAAGACATCATTCAAGACAAGGTATGGACATCACAAATTCACAGTAGTGCCATTTGGGCCATCAAATGCCCCAATCGTTTTTATGTGTCTAATGAATGGAGTGTTTAGAGAGTACCTTGACAAGTTTGTGATTGTTTTCTTAGATGATATTCTCATCTACTCTAAGTTTGAGGAAGAGCATGATAATAATTTAAGAATGGTTCTAAATTTTTTAAGGGTGCATAAATTGTATTCCAAGTTAAGTAAGTGCATCTTTTATCAAAAGAAGATTCGCTACTTGGGGCATATTATTTCAACAGATGGGATATCGGTTGATCTCGAGAAGACAAAGTCCATTAGAGGAAGGCCCACACAAAGAAATGTGACATAGGTCAGATGATTTATGGGTCTTGCAGGTTATTACCGAAGATTCATAAAAGGGTTTTCAAAAGAAGAGAGTGAAATTCAAATGGAATCCAAAATGTGAAGAAAGTTTCCAGTAGTTGAAAGATATTTTGACATGTAAAAGTTGAAAGATATTTTGACAAGTGTGCCCATATTAAAGATTGCAGATCCAGATGAAGACTTTGTACCGTGTACGAATGCATGCAAGGAAGGGCTCGAGGGAGTCCTTAGTCAAAAGGATCATGTGGTATGCCACGAGTCCCAAAAATTAAAAGAGCATGAGATAAATTATGATACACATGATCTAGAGTTAGCAACATTTGTACATGCATTAAAAATGTGGAGACATTATTTCATGGAGAGGAGATTGAGGTAAGAACATACCATTGTAGTCTAAAACATTTATTTGGACAACCAACATTAAATGTGATACAAACTAGATGGCTTGAATTTCTTAGTGAGTATGACTTGAAATTAAACATATCAAAGGAAAAGAAAATCAAGTGGATGATGCACTCAACAGAAGATTTCATGAAATGCACGTTTTAGCCATCAACATGTATCGAATAGATTTAAAAGATGAAATTCTTGAAGTAGCGAATTCAGATCAAAATTATTTACAAATAAAATAAAACTTACAAAAAATCAATTTACAATAGATATTTAAAAATTATGAATTGAAAGAGGATGAAATCCTCTTGTAAAGAGGCAAGGTGTATGTGCCAAACTCCATGGAGCTAAAAAATATAATGTTGAAAGAAATTCACATTGTGCCATATGTTGGGCACCCAAGATATCAAAAATCCATTGCAATTGTAAGGAGCTAATACTTTTGGTAGGGAATGAATAAAGAAGTGGCTAACTACATAGCCCAGTGTCTAGAGTGATAGAAGGTAAAGACAGAGCACAAACATCCAATGGGGATGCTACAACCACTGTCCATTCTATAATGGAAGTGGGAAATTGTCACAATGTACTTTATTACAAAGCTTCCCATAACAGTGAATCAACATGATTCCATCATGGTGGTGGTGGAAAAATTGAGTAAGGTAACACATTTTATTCATGTGAAGACATCACAAAAGGCAACAGATATTGCAAAGAACTATAAGAAAGAAGTTTCCATGCTACATGGAGTGTCTAAGGATATAGTTTCAGACAAAGATTCCAAGTTTACATCCAAATTTTGGCAAGGTTTTTTCAAAGGATTTGGGACAAATATTAATCTTAGTACGACATAACACCCAGAGTTAGATGGGAAAACATAAAGGACCAATAGGATAAGTGAAGACATGCTCATGATGTATGTGATGGAATAGCCATCAAAACGAGAAGACTGTATCCACTTAGTGGAGTTTGCTTATAATAATGGGTATCAAGCCTCATTAAAGATGAGTCAATTTGATTTGGAAGGAAATGTAACACACCAGTGAGTTGGGATAACCCAACAGACAGAGCTATCTTTGGGCCAGATTTATTAAAGGAAATGGAAGAGAAGATAGCAAAGATAAGGTAGAATTTAAATGCTACCCAGGACAAGCATAAAAGTTATGCAGATAAGAACATCATTTTCAGATATTTTGAAGTGGGCGAACATGTATTTCTTAAAGTGAAAGTGAAAAGAAATTCAATAAGATTAGGTTGTTACCCAAAGTTGGCAACAATATATTATGGGACTTTCAAAATATTAGAAAAGATAGGGCTAGTTGCATACATGCTAGCACCCTGCATCCATGAGAGTGCATAATGTATTTCATGTATCATTATTAAAGAAATATGTTCCTGAACCTAACCACATAATTGATTGGACTGTGATCTAGGTGGAAAACAAAGGGGATTTCTGGATGGATCCAATACGCATCCTGGACCAAAAATTCAAAGTGTTCTAGAACAAATCCATCGGGATGGTAAAGGTTCAATGGACTTGCCATGGTCTTGAAGATGCAACATGGGAGCATGAGGAAACTATGCAGGAAGAATACCCACAATTTTTTTTTTTCTAATTTTGAATAAAATAGAAGATAAAAATGAAAGACTCCATTTTTGGGCAACTAGTTTATGGAACTTCGTCTCAAAACTCTTGGTCATCTGTGTTGATCATTTGATAAAATAATGGTGCAGCCCAATGGATTGAAGGTAGTGAAGGGGGCACAGACCTTGGGTCAACAGATTGAGAATAATGAGAGATTATGGTCGAGACTGTTGTTGGAGAGTAAAAAATGTAAATTTTTGTTTTATTTTTTGAATAT
>JASDQU010682345.1:55681-70477 GCA_032191745.1 Picea mariana | reverse complement strand
GCACCATGTGCTCCAAGGGTTCCACTCGCCGACTGAACTGATTGGTAGACCTCTATAACCCCTAGAGTCAATACTCCGCCAGGTGAACTAGTAGGAGACTAAGGGCTCTAAGGAATAAGGCCCCCGCCTTATTGCGCACCCCTTAGAATCATTGTGAGCGACTGTCGCAATCGGTCCTCATGGCATTGTGGGTCCTCTCGAACTAGGTAATCGTTAACCTATAATTCGAGCCACGGCGGGAGTGCTAGCAAGTGGTGGCAGGGCTGTTGTCCACCCCTCTCCCTCAACCTCTCTACAATCGTGTGTGGCCCTTTTACTCCGTATGTGAGTCAAGTCGGCAAGCTATCATCAGCCTGGATCACCAATAATCATGTCAGAAATTTCGACATCAAATCATCAAATCAAATGAAACATCATAATAAACATACCAACCCAAAAGCACACTCCCTGACTCAGTCCGGAGTCCAAGGGGGTTCTATCGATGCCACTGCATCCTCAAGGTCAAAAACGCTGGACACTCAATAAAACTGAGTCAATAGCACATGTCTACATCAAGTAATAACACATCATGTCATCTGTCAATCACATTATAATCATATATAAAAGGTCTAACATCAAAAAGGGTCCAGATCACTTGCGAGCAAGTGTCCTCAAATAATAAGTGTTCTCAGTGCGCCAGAGCAGGATGTTACACTTTATATTAGTTTATTTCCTTTAATTTTTTTTAACACCCTAGTTGGCTAACGAAGCCATTAAATTCATCGATTTAGATCATACCAAACATCTTGGGTTAAATATACAACCTTGGTCTAGATCTATCATTCCCATTGATGATTTTTCATAAATTCCCGTCAACAAATGGCACTAGAAGGAGGGCCTGAAATTCATTGAAGGCACGTGGAGGTCATAAGACTCCCTCAAACAATCGTTCTCCTGTCATAATGCATAGTCATTGAGACAATAACGCTACACTTGAACCAACTACTACCTCAAACACTACCCTTGACATTCCCGTCGAACCAGTGACACCAGTTCCTCAAGGGATTGACGTCCAAGAAATTGTTTGCTAGTCAATCATAAGAAATCAAAGTTCTTTATCCCGAATCAGACAACCTAGTAGAGAACTTAATCAACCCCTTGATTTCACAAATCCCTGAGAACAACCTCAAGACACTAGTCTACCCGAAAACCCTTTAGGTGGCAATATTACAAATCCTGTTGAAGCACTTATCCTTGGTGCTAGAGGATTTGGTATCCCACCATCCCCACCTAGTTTTTCTCCACCGTCTTTAGAAGGGGAATCCCCAGACGAAGACGGTTCTTCATCTGAACCATATCAAACTTCGACTCTGCCAAATCCCATGGAAAAACAAAATAATCCTTCCAGAACTTGTCTCTATCAAGATGTCATGGATGTCTCTAGACCCCAACACCCATTGCCTAAACATCCAAAGAAATGGCTACCTAAATTTGATCCAGATTGGAAGCATTCAACTAAGGATCAAATAAAGAAATGTATGCTAGTTGTTAGACTCCATAGTGTCGAGAACGAAGATATTGTGTGAAGGTTATTCCCTTACACTTTTGAGGGGAATGCCTCAACCTGGTATTTTTCACAACAACCTCAGACCATCGTCTCTTGGGACAAGTTTGAAACGTATTTTCTAGAAAATCTCGGAGATAATAAATCTCTGTAAGTCTTGGTAATGGAACTCTCTAGTTTGAAAATGAACCCTAAAGAAAAAGTTAAAGACTTTAACCAGAGATTCCTAAAATTGAAAAACAAAATCCCCGTAGATTCGATGCCTGTAGAAAACTTGATTGTCTCATATTATAGTAAGGCCCTGCATAACAACATAGCCATATGGGTTAAAAGATCCAAAAAGAACACTTTATTAGAATCCTTTGAGGAGGTAGTCCTAATTGAGAAAGACATTCTGAGATTAAAACATAATCTAAGTAGTGAGGCTGAAACAACTTCATCTTCTAAAAAGAAAATAGAAATTCTCACTAGGCGTCCTTAAGCTAAAAATCAACAGGAAACATTAGACTTGGAGAGTTTGCAGAAAGATTTCCATAAATTATACATTCAGGTTGTTCACTTGAAAAGATCCACTGAGGAGGTATCGACAAGTAAAGTAGGTTTCATACCACGTTTTAGAAAACCCTTTCCTCCAAACCAGCCAAACCCGACTACAAAAGGTCTAAACTTCGAAGGTCTTGAGTATGCTTTGCAAACAATATTGGAAGTACATGAAAATTTTGTTTCTGCTCCTCCTGAGAATCACGATGATATAGGTGAGGAAGAAACACCTGATGAGGAGGATTCCTCCCCTCCTATTTTCGAGCACTTGTTGGACAACATCTTTCAAGCAAACTTTGAAATTGTCTGTCCCTATGAAACTAGAAGTAAAACACAAAACAACCCTTCACCCGAAACAAGTAAAAATGTGGTTTCAAAATAGCCAAAGAAAAATCAAGTGAGACAAAACCCAGATGCACCAGTTTTAGAGTATGATTTATTTGAATATCTTAAAAAATTAGAGGAAAATATTTTAGTTTTCAAATTGCTGAAATTTCCACTTATCCTACAGAAAATGATCCAAAGCATTGCTGAAAATAATAAAAAGAATGATCTTGTCAGCAAGAAATCAACAAAAACTGAGTTAAACAAAGCTAAGTATGTCCTAGGAAAAAATTCATTCGAAAACCAGGATAAAAGAGACACATCAGAAAAAATATAGGAATCTTAGATAAAACTGTTTTAGGTACATCATTAAAAGATCAACAGAATTTTGTTGTTTCTGCATGAAAAAAATGTGCCTCCTTTTTTATTAACTTTTGAAATTTTCAATAATAATGTACATAACTGCATGGTTGATTCTGGCACCCTGTCAAATGTGATGCCTTTCTCTGTGTGCCAAAAAATTAACACCGAGGTAAAACCTTTTGATTTAAAGATCATTCAGTTAGATCGAACTTATGTCAAATTTATTGGTGAACTTAAAAACCTACTGATAAGATTATCATCTAATCCCAAGGTTCACCAAGTAATTGATATTATTCTTGTCGACATTCCTGAAGTATATGATCTGTTTTTTAATAGAGATTGGTCAGAATAGTTACATGGATATTTTTCTACAGACTCGTCTAATTTATGGCTTCCAAACAATTGACAACCCAACAAGATCAGAATAAACAAGGAACGTTGCCTCAAGTACACTGTGACAGATCTAAATGACCCAAATGAGTCTTTTGTTACTGCTAGAAATTCGATTGAGATGCATGGAATAAATAATTTTTTCGGTAATTTCATGACTAAAATTTCCTCTATCACTAACCCATAAAAATAATCTGAAGTAACAGCCTATACTTAGGCAACAATTTTTCCAAGTACACCAAACATTGCTAATGACGAAAAAATATGGTCCTGATATTTTGATGGATCCAGATCCTAGGAAGGGGTAGGTGTTGGTTTTTTTCTTATCGATCCCATAGGTAACAAACCATTTATTTCTTATCGGTTGGAGTTTGAATGTACTAACAACACAGTAGAATATGAAAGAATTTTGTAAGAAATAAGGAATGCACTGGATATGGACGTGCAAACACTGGTAGTATTTGGTGACTCTGAAATCGTATTCAGACAGGTAAGAAATGCAATACATTGTTTATCAGCACATTTGAAGAATTACCAAACCAAGGTATGGGGATTAATGCACAAATTTCTAGAATTTAATATAAATTCCATTCCTAGGACAAGTAATTCAGAAGCTGATTTGCTAGCTAATGTTGCTTCTAAATTCTTATGTGTTGAAGGTATTTCTCCTAACACATTCTCAATCAAATTTTTGTTCAGGCCATCGATTCTGGAAAACATCACAAACTGGAGAGTATTTGATGATGATCAGCAGATAATCAATTTTTTTCATATCAAAGACACCTTCTAATTTTCAGTAATCGATGAAAGCACTCATGATGAACACCTCCAAGATTTTATGGTAAAATCTGATCCTCAATATCCAGAATCATCATCTGAGTTGGTAAACTCTATCCCCAAATCTGTTTTTAGATTAGATAAATTTTATGACCTACATGACAAGTTTAGAGGGGTAGTCAATTGCAAAACAAACAGTTCATCTTTGTTGTATGAAACTGTAAACTTAGGAACGCAAGATGGTCCTCAAAATATCAATCTAGGAAAAGGGTGTTCTGAACAAGAAAATCTTGCTTTTATAAAATTGTTGAAAGAATTTGAAGATGTATTTTCTTGGACGTATGATGATTTAAATACTTTTGACCCAAACATAATACAACACATAATTCCTATGAAACCCCAAACCCAACCTTTCCAACAAAAATTGAGAAAAATGCATCCTAAATTGGAACCCACCGTAAAAAAGGAACTAAATAAACTACTCACTGCAAAGATCATTTTTCTAGTTAGGCATACTCAATGGGTATCTAACTTAGTCATTGCAAGGAAGAAGAGTGGAGAAATTTGACTTTGTGTCGATTTTCGCAATTTAAACCAAGCCTATGATAAAGACAATTACCCCATGCCTCCGATGGAACAAATTCTGCAACAAGTATCTAGTTCTAAAAGAATATCTTTAATAGAAGGTTTCTTAGGATATAACCAGGTCCTTATGTCTCCTTCAGATCAGCTGAAAACCACTTTTCGTACCCCATGGGGCACCTACACCTACAGAAAAATGTCTTTCGGATTGATAAATGTCGATGCCACTTTCCAGAGGGAAATGGACATTTCTTTCTGTGGCCTTATTAATCAATCAGTGGTGGTCTATCTAGATGATGTCACTATCTTTTCCAAAAACAAGAAATACCACCTGTCTCATCTTAGGGTTGTGTTAGAATGATGTCACAAGTGCGACATTTCACTCAATCCTAAAAAAACATTATTTGCAGTAGAACAAGGGAAATTGATTGGGTTTATAGTTTCTAAATATGGAATGATAATTGATCTTGAAAGAACCCAAGCCATTTCCNAGAGGCCATGCAATCCTTTATGGGTAAAATCAATTTTGTCAGACAATTTGTCCCAAGTTTTTCTGAGATGGTTAGACCTCTACAAAATCTGATTAAAAAGGATGTTTTATACAGGTGGGGACCACAAGAGAGTCAATTTTTTTATTCTATCATAAAATCAATAGTCAAGGAACATTCCCTAATGAGCCCTGAATTTTCCTAAGATTTTACATTATATACTTTTGCATCTAACATATCTTATGTTGTTGTACTCACACAGAAAAATACTGAAAGAAATGATATACCGATCTCATTTATAATCTCTCCCTTTAAAGGAGAAGAACTAAATTACCCCACTGTATATCAGCAGGCATACGCTGTTTTCAAAGATGTGAAACATTTCAGGTCTTACCTATTAAAATCCAGGACAAAAATTGTTCTTCCTTACCCTGCTGTGAGAAATATGTTAGTGTACAAAGAGCTGGGAGAGAAAAGGGAAAATTGGATGAGATCATTTCAGGAATATGAACTCGAAATAATACCTTCCCAAATCATTAGAGTTCAATGCCTTTGTAAATTAGTGGTTGATTCAGTTTAGAAGTTATAAAGGAAAATAAATACATCAACTGTAAATAAACATGATGAAAAACAAATCTGCTATGCACAAACTATGACCAATTCATGGTATGAGAATATCATATTTTATTTTCTACACAGATCTGCTCCTTGTAATATCGATCCTAAAAATAGAAGAGAAATGATACTTAAATCTACATCTTTCCAATTAATTAATGATATATTATTTTGAAATAATTTTGACGGTGTTTTCTGCATTGTTTAGAAAAAGAGGAATCTGAAAGGGTGTTGACTGAACTTCATTCCGGTGATGTCAGTGGTCATTTTGGTGGAGATACTACTGCCCACAAAGTTATAAAGGTTGTATACTATTGGCCTACCTTATTTAAGGATGCTCATACTCTATCCCCCAAGTGTATAATCTATTGAAAGGTTACAGGATGGGTGAAAAAGGCAGCTTTTCCTTTGCAACCTGTTACGATAGAAACACCTTTTCAGTAGTGCGGCCTAGACATTATATGACCAATCAATCCCCCTTCCTCACAAAAACACAAGTACATTCTCATGGAAACAAACTATTTTACGATATGGTCTAAAGATTTACCATTAAAACTGGTGAATACAAATCAGGTAGTGTTGTTTCTAAACTCCCATATTATCACTCGATTCATAATTTTTGAATGTCTATTTTTTGACAATGCTTATTATTTTTCTTCCCTAGATATGAATGTTTTCTCTATGGAGAAATGGATTAAACTAAAGTACTATGCCAGCTATTACCCTTAAGGGAACGGTTTGGTTGAGTCAACAAATAAGAATCTGATCAAGATTATAAAAAGGACAGTGTCAGAAAACCAAAAGAATTCGCATAATGCATTGTACAAAGAACTTTGGGCTGATAGGGTAAATCTAAAATCCTTCATTGGTAATTATCCTTTATTCCTCATTTACGGAAGAGAATCCATCCTCCCTCCACCAGTCTTTCTCCCTTCTTTGAAATTGTCGTAGAAATTCCAAGAAGAGGAATGTCCTCCTCTAGAAAATCCGATAAATGCTCTCTTAAAATTAGAAGAGATAAGGATGCAAGAAAAACATAAAACATAAATTGGATCAATGCTAGAAAATTATAAAGAGTTGGTTCAATACAGGTTCATCCTCTGAAAGAAATTTGAATGTAGGGGATTTGGTCCTCAAATGGGACAATGTGCACACGAATAAAGGAGAACACACCAAGTTCCAAAACCTGTGGCTGGGGCCTTTTGTCATTTCTGAAAAATTGGGTCCTAATTCTTTTCAGCTACACAACCTAGAGAAAAAGCCAAACACTTTTCTAGTGAATGGCCAATCTCTAAAAAAGTATATTCACTTGAGAATATCAGACACACCCCATTGTAAATATTTTAATTTACATTTATTTCTTTTGGTTTTTTCATTTTGTGTGTTTTTTTATGTTTTCTGGAAAATGATATCTGAATCATCAATTTCTTATTGAAGGGAATTGTATTTTTCATTAGCGACAATTGAGAATGGTTCGAAGCATCTAAACTCAAATCAGTTATGCTAAGTTTTTGTCTAGTCATTGTTCCTGGTTTCATTGAAATCTCAGGGAAACACAATTAACTTTAAAAACTTCTAACGTCGTCAATGTTTTAAAGAAAACAACTCACAGTTCTTTCCCATCCCAGAATGATTTCTTAACTGAAATCTAAATGTCCAATTTACGATAAAAGTTATCATTCCCTAAAAAGATGAGAAAATATCCATAAATATTGATCCTATCATTGTCTGGTTGTGACATTTTTAGTATCACCCCGCTCTCGTGATATTAGAAAGTTTCTAAAAATATTATAAACATTCTTAGAAGTTGGAAACACCGCAATGTGTGGGAATTGTGTGTAAACCCAACGGGAATTTGAATAGGTCTTCTAGCAGTAGGTAAATCCAGACATGATACCAAGATAACTTCGTCGAGGTAGTGAACAGACCTGCTGTCAACGAAGGAAATTCAGGTTCAAAGATCCTCAGGTATGTTTTGAAAATTAGATCATATGACAAGATTCTTTTATCACAAATGGAAAACTATTGGACAGGATAGGAGTGCCAGAGCTGGTTAAATGGCATCCCTGTCGAGGATATAGACGCCTGTTGGCAGCAGTGGCCCTATCAACAGTATTGGAGTTATATGTATAAACATGACTACCCCTATGATCTAAATGAGGTACCAGATTACATTTTTTAGACATAAATTCACCAAATACTATGAGTGTGCTATTTTTTCTAAGTTATTGTCTAAATGCTTGATCTATCATTTAATTGTTTATAATAATTATTGTGTATTCACCTATTCCCTAACATAAAGTTCAGATGATGCAGAGATAATTTCTTATCACAGTGTGTCTCCATTCTTGGCACCCAAATATTCTTGTCAAATTTTATCATGGTTAAATGTCACTGCCAAGGGATAAAATTTTATGTAGATGCCTCCTTCCCCTTACAAACATTTACATCTTTTTGGGGATTTGAGAAGATTCATTGGCCTAACTGTGTGTAAGAGTTCATCATTTTTTAATCTATCATTTGTTTTGTTCAATTTCATGACTGAAAGCATGAAATTAGAACAAAATTTGGTTCAAGTAGTCACCATACAGTTTGTGATTTTTGTGTTTCTTTTGAAAATGGGATTACACTAAAAGGGAATCTATATTTTTATAAACCTTAAAGTTTTTAAGTCTATATTTTTCTTTTGTTTATTCGTTACCATAACACCTGAGTTATCCACCTTGGGAGATATAAGTTAATCATTTCTATATTTGATTATAGGGTTTTTAAATTTGACATATGATTGACTGGGCAACTAGCAGAACTTTGGGTTAAATTCGAAATATGAATCCTACTCCTACCAGTCATATCACGATCTTGTCATCCTAGTAGAGGACTGACACACTTACACTCCACAACACCCTTTGTCCTACATAAATCAGGCTTTCATTCATTATTGTAAGAGGTAATATGTGGTATTTTGGGTTTAGCATTCATTTAACAGAGTGGTATCCTATTATGCACATCCTCTGGTAATAACTCTGAGAGGATATTTTTCAAAGCCAAATATTCTTGTCAAATTTTATCATGGTTAAATGTCATCACCAAGTGATAAAACTATCCGTAGCTGCCTCCTTTCCCTTACAAACATTTATATCTTTTTGGGGCTTTGATAAGATTCACTGGCCTAGCTTTGTGTAAGTTTTCATCATTTTTAATCTATCATTTTTTTTTTCAATTTCATGACTAAAAGCATGAAATTAGAACAAAATTTGGTTCAAGTAGTCATCATACAATTTGTGATTTTTTTGTTATCCTTAGGTATCGAGTTCCTTTTGATTATGTAGACCTCTTCCTACTTTTCATGTGTTCGAGAACACAACCCACCTCTCACTAACCTTTTTGTTTCTATGTGAACATATCAATTGCGCCCATGGTAATATTCAAACCCAATGGTTCACAAGCCCTCCTCTCTCATGACGATGTCGTGGATGATATTGTAGCACATAGATGGGATTTTTTCATTAGACGGTTTGAGGGTTTCAACCTCGCTGTGGCCTAAGATTTTGCTCAGACGTTTGATGGCAGAAGGGCTAATATTGGGGATTTGCAGCTAGAGGTGACAAAGGGTTCCATTGCAAAAGCTACAGGACTATCCCAAGAGGAAGATTGATGGTTCAAAAATGCCAAAATCGAAGGCGTGCCCTGGAATTTACTCATGGCATCCAAGAAATCGTATTCTTTCCCAAAAGGCACAACAATTTATCTTTTCAAATCCCGATGGCATGTATTTATCTTAATGATGAAACAATTTATTACCTATGAAGGTAGATATGGCCTGGTATTCTTGTATCATGTCCACTTACTCATGGTTTTTCTAGGTTTCACGTTGAATGTGCCTTTTTATCTGCATAGGAGTTTACATAAAATAGCTAAGTTCTATTAGAGGAAGAAATTAAACCCACAGTCAAGCCTATTTCACCATGGCCTCATCTGAATCCTCATGGTTTCACATCTGTCTAAGATTGGGGATAGTTGGGGAAATTTCTTGTTTAGGAAAATTTTTACCCTACCTGAAAATGAAATAGAATCACCACTCCATATCAATGAAATCCCTAGTCCCTGTCGATCTAACCCTACTATCAAAAACCTATTTTTTAATCTACAAGAAGGCTATGTGACCATAGATCAAACCTCTATTGTTATTTGGAAGCCATCAGAAAAGAATCCACGATGCAGTTTCATGCCCAGAAAGTCATTGGAAGAGCTTTTAGATTTATTAAAAGACATGATTCCTACTTAGTGTATTATTGTTGATCAACTAGAGGTTAGTAGATGTGTTTCTTTCTTTTATTTAAAATTGTTTGTATATGAATGAAAAATGATTGCATAATTCAAACATGGATTGGCTTTGTTTATTTTCATGTTATCATCACAATCATATTCATTCAATATGTATTAGTTTAATGTTTTTTTTAAACATTGGAAATAGTATTGTTCATATTTGATCTTGTTTAGAAACTTTTTCAAACAATTATTTTCACAAGATTTTATTTAAACCTTGTAAATTGTATATAATCATTGTATATTAACACTATTATCTCAACATTTTGTAATTAGTATATCGATTGTTAGAATCATAGCTTTATATTAGTTTATTTCCTTTAATTGTTTTTAACACCCTAGTTCGCTAACGAAGCCATTAAATTCATCGAGTTAGATCATACCAAACATCTTGGGTTAAATAGACAACCCTGGCCTAGATCTATCATTCCCATTGACGATGTTTCATAAATTCCCGTCAACAAATGGCACTAGAAGGAGGGCCTGAAATTCATTGAAGGCACGTGGAGGTCGTAAGACTCCCTCAAACAATCGTTCTCCTGTCATAATGCATAGTCATTGAGACAATAACACCACACTTGAACCAACTACTACCTCAAACACTACCCTTGACATTCCCGTCGAACCAGTGACACCAGTTCCTCAAGGGATTGACGTCCAAGAAATTGTTTGCTAGTCAATCATAAGAAATCAAAGTGCTTTATCCTGAATCAGACAACCTAGTAGAGAACTTAATCAACCCCTTGATTTCACAAATCCCTGAGAACAACCTCAAGACACTAGTCTACCCAAAAACCCTTTAGGTGGCAATATTACAAATCCTGTTGAAGCACTTATCCTTGGTGCTAGAGGATTTGGTATCCCACCATCCCCACCTAGTTTTTCTCCACCATCTTTAGAAGGGGAATCCCCAGACAAAGGAGGTTTTTCATCTGAACCATATCAAACTTCGACTCCACCAAATCCCATGGAAAAACAAAATAATCCTTCTAGAACTTGCCTCTATCAAGATGTCATGGATGTGTCTAGACCCCAACACCCATTGCCTAAACATCCAGAGAAATGGCTACCTAAATTTGATCCAGATTGGAAGCATTCAACTAAGGATCAAATAAAGAAATTTATGCTAGTTGTTAGACTCCATAGTGTCGAGAACGAAGATATTGTGTGAAGGTTATTCCCTTACACTTTTGAGGGGAATGCCTCAACCTGGTATTTTTCACAACAACCTCAGACCATCGTCTCCTGGGACAAGTTTGAAACCTATTTTCTAGAAAATATCGGAGATAATAAATCTCTGTAAGTCTTGGTAATGGAACTCTCTAGTTTGAAAATGAACCCTAAAGAAAAAGTTAAAGACTTTAACCAGAGATTCCTAAAATTGAGAAACAAAATCCCCGTAGATTCGATGCCTGTAGAAAACTTGATTGTCTCATATTATAGTAAGGCCCTGCATAACAACATAGCCATATGGGTTAAAAGATCCAAAAAGAACACTTTATTAGAATCCTTTGAGGAGGTAGTCCTAATTGAGAAAGACATTCTGAGATTAAAACATAATCTAAGTAGTGAAGCTGAAACAACTTCATCTTCTAAAAAGAAAATAGAAATTCTCACTAGGCCTCCTCAAGCTAAAAATCAACATGAAACATTAGACTTGGAGATTTTGTAGAAAGATTTCCATAAATTATACATTCAGGTTTTTGACTTGAAAATATCCACTGATGAGGTATCAACAAGTAAAGTAGGTTTCAGACCACCTTTTAGAAAACCCTTTCCTCCAAACCAGCCAAACCCGACTACAAAAGGTCTGAACTTCGAAGGTCTTGAGTATGCTTTGCAAACAATATTGGCAGTACATGACAATTTTGTTTCTACTCCTTCTGAGAATCACGATGATATAGGTGAGGAAGAAACACCTGATGAGGAGGATTCCTCCCCTCCTATTTTCGAGCACTTGTTGGACAACATCTTTCAAGCAAACTTTGAAATTGTCTGTCCCTATGAAACTAGAAGTAAAACACAAAACAACCCCTCACTCGAAACAAGTAAAAATGTGGTTTCAAAATAGCCAAAGAAAAATCAAGCGAGACAAAACCCAGATGCACCAGTTTTAGAGTATGATTTATTTGAAGATCTTAAAAAATTAGAGGAAAATATTTTAGTTTTCGAATTGCTGAAATTTCCACTTATCCTACAGAAAATGATCCAAAGAATTCCTGAAAATAATAAAAAGAATGATCTTGTCAGCAAGAAATCAACAGAAACTGAGTTAAACAAAGCTAAGGATGTCCTAGGAAAAAATTCATTCGAAAACCAGGATAAAAGGGACACATCAGAAAAAATGTAGGAATCTTAGATAAAACTGTTTTAGGTACATCAATAAAAAAATCAACAAAATTTTGTTGTTTCTGCATGAAAAAATGTGCCTCCTTTTTTATTAACTTTTGAAATTTTCAATAATAATGTACATAACTGCATGGTTGATTCTGGCACCCTGTCAAATGTGATGCCTTTCTCTGTGTGTCAAAAAATTAACACCGAGGTAAAACATTTTGATTTAAAGATCATTCAGTTAGATCGAACTTATGTCAAATTTATTGGTGAATTTAAAAACCTATTGATAAGATTATCATCTAATCCCAAGGTTCACGAAGTAATTGATATTATTCTTGTCGACATTCCTGAAGTATATGATCTGTTTTTTAATAGAGATTGGTCAGAATAGTTACATGGATATTTTTCTACAGACTCGTCTCATTTATGGCTTCCAAACAATTCACAGCCCAACAAGATCAGAATAAACAAGGAACGTTGCCTCAAGTACACTGTGACAGATCTAAATGACCCAAATGAGTCTTTTGTTACTGCTAGAAATTTGATTTAAATGCATGGAATAAATAATTTTTTCGGTAATTTCATGACTGAAATTTCCTCTATCACTAACCCAGAAAAATAATCTGAAGTAACAGCCTATACTTAGGCAACAATTCTTCCAAGTACACCAAACATTGCTAATGACAAAAAAATATGGTCCTTATATTTTGATGGATCCAGATCCTAGGAAGGGGTAGGTGTTGGTTGTTTTCTTATCGATCCCATAGGTAACAAACCATTTATTTCTTGTCAGTTGGAGTTTGAATGTACTAACAACACAGTAGAATATGTGTAACATCCATACTTGTCATGACTACCATTCAAATGACGGGTGCAAAAGTTATACGTGATATACATATATATATATATATATATATATATATATTTTTCTCCGGTTTCAATTGCATTAAGAATGGTCCAATATCCTTATTTTTCAGGAAACACCAGTCACTAAGATTTTTACCTTTTATTTACATTGACATATGATCCTCTTCACAATTCAATACAATTATCATCACACCTTAAATAACTATATAAATGAAATTATCACAATGCCATCATGATTGAAAGACAGAAAGTAGCCACTATCATATTGAATGACATATATTAATAACCATAATTACACTACCTAAAATGACAACATGCATTTCATCACTTAATGAGCTTACCTAAGTATTAATATAAAAACTTAATAACATCTCTTGATATTGAAGAATAATAACTCATCGATATATTACTAATGCAATAATCATCTTATTAGAAGTGACCAGATTTAATGAGCCAATAACAATATCTATTACTAACAATATCTAACAACTTGATGACATCACTTCACGTTGCTGTTGAGTGTAACCGATAATAATATCCCATTGCATCTATCTTATACATCATCCTTATAAAGACGAAGATAGTAATTACCATAATTAATGGCCTAATTAATAACAGTACAAAAACATAATAACAATCTTATATATTTGAATAACCACATCATATTGGTAGTAGATAYGTCTCCTWGATAATTAATCCAGACTACGTATACGTCTTAACTGTATCTATAGTTAGTGAGCCTGTAGTATAAAAACATAATAACAGCTTGATGTTATTGGGTAATAACCTCGCATTTGATATATTCTGATAATAACGTTTCATTAATAATTGAACATATCAACGAATCATCAGCAATAGCAAATCACATAGAATTTTGACAGTATACCTCATACTTGCAATTTACATTCTATCTAGAATGGTATTAATAAAGCAACCCTATCTTAATAGCACATTTTCTGGGATAAATCATGAGTGACAAATAATAAAAACAAGGGTAGCCATTATTTTAAAAGTCAGTATATCTATATCAATCACCGCATATTATAATTGACATCCGCTCTAATGATATTCATGCGATTTGGTTTAAAGAACATCATACTAACCACAGCATTAATTAATAAATTGATCACGTTTTAAAAACATCATGGTGGAAACCAGCATCTAAATAATCTTATCATCAATGCACAGTGCACCACGAGTGGGATCGTCTTCACCTATAATCATAACAGTACCTTAGGGTTTTATTTAGGTATCAGAATTTTAAAGGAGACAATTTGTAAAGCAACCTGAGATATAGCTGGCGGAAAGAGATCCTATGTTCGATGGCTAACCAGTGCAGTCAACAAGGAAAAATCAATGAGGAAGGTTGCATGCGAGGTCAACTCTGAGAAAAATGACTAACAGTTCTACTGACGGCAGTTGAAGTGCCAAAATATATGTAGGGGTAAAAGCAATCAACGCATGCATTGCCTGGAAGACCCAGTCCACTGCATGACGTATGAAGGACTGACACACCGACCACCAGCGCATAGATTTTACATGCAACCAGTGAAGCGCATACCACTCATAGCGCATAAGATTTACACACAGGCTACCAGTGCACAATATTTAAATAGGAAAAAGTAAACGCCAAAACGTCAGCAA